>VUYV01000348.1:233992-248348 GCA_008711295.1 Anarhynchus alexandrinus | reverse complement strand
GTTGTCAGGTTATTGGTGTTGGAGAGACTTCTTCTCCAGATAAGAGATTAGAAGTAGAGGGAAGAGAGGTACAGAAGCTAAGTGTGAACATCTGAACAAGAGCTTCATCTTCCTATACAATTAATGGAGGAGAACACGCCCGAGTACCAGTTCCTTACTCTGAAGTTGTCCTTGGGAGTGACTTTCCCCTTTCCATTGACTGCCAAAGGAGCTAGGGAGGCTGGTTTTCTAATTTAGGCACCTAAGTCAGGTACCGAAAATTGGTAAGACAGGAATGGTGACACAGTAATGGATTTTTTCTTGTGAATTTGCCTGTGATGTGCTGGCCAGTAAATACTTACTGACAGTGGTGTTGATAAGGAATCATCAAACTTCGAGCAGGAAATCAGAGCTGACATCCTGGTGCCACCAAACTCTTGGATGCTGAGTTCACTGGAATTGGTATTTCACCCCTGTGAGTGAAATGCAGCAAGATGTATACCCATCCCATCATAGCCTTCCTGACCAGCTGCTCTCTGCCAGCACTTTGGGCTGTGTAGGGAAAAGATGCTCCGATCCACAATTTCAGTTTACCCAACTCGCACAGAGGGAATTCAATTATCTTCATTATTGCAGGGAAACACAGAGGTGGATGGGAGATGTTACTAAGAAATGAACATGGAAAGCAATTTGTCGTTTTCATGTCCAAATCTGTATGACAGTGCTACTCTCTTAATTGAAAGCTGTGTTTTCCTGCAAAAGAAAAAGAAACTCTGTCTTTTCTACCCTGCAAAGCTCATTGTGGTTGCTAGAGAAAACAGTCTGTGAAGAGACTTTAATGAATATTAAAGTCTGCTTTTACTGAGAGTTTCCCCTGAATCTCTCACAGTGTAACTAAATGGTGGTCTGCGTAACTGATTACTATTAGCTATTACTGGACATATCCTGGTATTTTCCTCAAGATCAGAGGTCACACACATGGATTTACCAGAATTTTCAACTCAGAAGAAGAGAGCTTGCCCAAGGGGTTTGGATACATCTGAGGGCATGTCTGGGCTGTGCATGCTGTTAAAAATCCCCGCCTTAGGTCTGTGTAGCTGGATACACGCACAGGAACCAGTGTGATGCCAAGGGGAGACACTAGCTTGAGTCCCAGAAGCAGAGCACCTGCAGTGCTACCTCCAAGGTGTCTTGTCCGTCTTTTGGAAGCAATGTTGGAGGTGCAGCTACCCTTTTCCTGGCTCCAGATCTGGTCTTTTCAGGGTTGGTTTGGTGATCCCAACACCAGAATCCTTTTTGCATGTGTACCCCTGTTGTGCAGAAATATTATCCCTGGGTTATTAATGTAAAAGCATTGGGTAGGAGCTAACAGAAAGTGGTTCCATCAGGTTGAAAGGGATGCCTTGTTCCTTAAGAGATGGAAACAAATTTTAACGGAGTTATCCAGCAACTTAAATATTCGCACTTGGCATAAGGGAACTTAATCACAGATCTTGCCAGAGTGGGTAAAGAAGAATAAGACAGCTGGCATGAAAAGGTACACAGCAGATGGTCTACAAACTCCCCTGAACCTTTCCTCCTGAGTCACCCTCTAATCCTACTGCAGCCGCTGAACCCTGACTGCCGTGTTAAAACAAATACACCTGAGGAAGAGGGATCATCTGCTGAGTGAGGCTTTCTTTCCCTAATTCTGCATTTGTACCTGCCAGTGCTGTTTTGGCTGCCCTAGCAAGGTGAGATCAAAGAAGCACCTTCCTTATATCCACGGGAGATTAGTTGCTGGGGGAATGTGCTTTTTTAAAGTAATTTTTTCCCTGAAGTTGACTTGTATGAGTCAGCCAGACCCAGAAAAGGGAGAGTGCGTGGGTGTGAGAGGTTTGCACAAGATTATTACACTCTCTCAATATTCTGTGTTTCTTGTCATCCATCTGTAGTTTCAGAGAATCCAAAAATTAACCTTGGACGGGAAGCAAAGCGCAGCTCTTAAACACTTATTTTTCTGGTGTCTTTTCTTTCATGTTCTGAGTTGCTTTTCTGGAAATATACTTAAGTCACTGGCAACAAAAAGCATTTGAGATGTGATTTATATGGAGAGGATGGTTTGAGCCACTCCCTTGGAGCACCATGCGCAGAAGAGTGCCATGTTTGGCTTGTCCTGCAGGGAAACAGAGAGATGAGTGTTTTCATCTTCTGTCTGGAGAAAACCCACCTCAAGATGATGTTACTGTATTTTAGGGAGGGACAACTGTGTGGTTTGCCCAGGAGTCTTTGGGAGGGCTTTAAATAATATTAATAATTATTTAAAGGTGTCCAATGGGAACATGGTGAGCAGCAGCTTCTAAAAGGAGGAGACAGACGGATATGACATATCATCTTATTAGGTTATCTGGCAAGACCAGTGTAGATAGAAGGAGAAAAAGAGTTGGAGTGGAAACACAGCAGAGTTCCCTGAAGGGGAAGGACCTCTGTGATGTCTTAGCAACTTCATTCACAATTTAGAAGTATTGTGGTGGCAAAAGAATAATGTCACACAGCCAATACCAACAGGTGGGACAAAGGACAGGTTTTGTTTTTCTCTGCATCCTTTTCCATGGAGGAGGAAAGTGGAAAAAGCTTCAAACTCTTGGCCAGTTATTTAGAGACACAATAAATGACAGAGAAAATGAACTGGGAGGCGATAGTGGAGAAACAGCCTGGAATATGGAGTGATGGGGAAGCCACATGAAAGAAAAAAAAGGGTTAGAGCACAAAAGGAGATGGGAGACACAGGTGAGAAAATATGAGAAGATGGGGAAGGTAGGAAAAGGGACTTAAGAGATGGTTATTTATTTTCAAAAAGGGAGAAGAGAAGAAAGAATAAGAGCGGAAATGGTAGCAGTGAAGAAAGAGGCTAAAATCAGAAACAGAGTTAGAAAAAAAGGGATTTTGTAAGAAAAGGAGGGTTAAAGAAATGTTCTCGGAGATCAAAGAGTAAGCAAACTTAGTAAAGTATTAAAAAGAAAAATGGGAGAGTGAAAAAGAAAGTTGCAGAAGGAAGAATTAATAAGTAAGGGAGAATAAATGAGAAAAGGAGAACAAAGTCAAGAGAGAGAGGTTTTATGCTCTGGAAAGCTTAATTTTGACCTGTTTTGATATAAAATATCTTTAATACATAGTGGACAGACAGTACCAGGGGAACTTTGGGGGACTGGGGAAACCAATCTGCATGACCCTAGAAGACAGTGGTGTCGGCTAAAGCTCTGAAATGGGGAGGGGAGATGGTGGCTCTGAATTGGCAATCGCAGCAAGTGAGCCTTACTGACCTTTGCAAACTTCTGTAGGGCCTTTTACCAGGTTCCTTCTGCCAAAAGAGGGGCCAGGTTTCAGTTTTTAAGGTACAAAAACACTGTCTCAAAGCACACCTAGAAACCTGGTGAGGTCAAATCACTGCCTGGGCTATGCATCCTTATTTGCAAAAATGGGATGAAGTCAATAGGCTTACCAGGATGGTATGTACTGGCCACAGAGAAGGAAAAAGAAGGGGGAAGGACAGAATAATAAAATAATTTAAATGGAAAGGGGCATCTGCACACCTCCAAAACACAACTGGTGCTCCAACCCCAGACACCTTGGGGGTGCTCTGCAGGACTTACACCAGTATATCAGTGTCTGTCTTGTACTGGGGAGCCTGAAATCACACACGGTACTCCACGTGAAGTTTTGCAGCAGAGGCACAGGTTTTGGGGCTTATGTGTTTAAGAGAAAAAAAACAACCCTGAAGGTTACGAAGACAGTGCAAATGTTCAAAATTCTCTGTATCTACTCTGTTATTAAACTTTCAAAAACCAGGCATTTCCATTTTAGCATAGCTGTGTTCAGCGTTGTAACTCTGATCCAAGAAAAACACTCTTCTAGTAGTCTAAAAGCATGCAGTTTAAAAATGATGCCCACTTAAGAAGTAATTTCTGTCATTTGATATTTAGCTGCTTCCTTTTTCTCAGATTCCGGAGGGCTGTTTGGAGGGAAAGGAAGTTTTGCCATATCACATGGCTGATATTGTGGAGATTGAAAATAGCAAAGTACACCAGCCAAAATTAGCATTACCTTGCGGTCAAATATGCTGCTGCTTATCTACTCTTTTACTATGAAATAATACAGTTTAGTGTCATATGTTTATGGTTCACCCGCTTTTGATCAAACAAAACCCTCTTACTCGAGGCAAGAGAAAGATCTATTAAACACAGACACAGACACCAGATGGCTCAGGATATTTGTCTTTTTTGAGGATAATGTTAGAGCATGGAGCCAAAACTTGGTTCAGAGGCTGCCCTGAGGCCCCTTGGGGTTACATTTTTTTAAAAAGCAGCCAATAACCCTCGCGTCCAGAGCAACAAAACTCACTTCACTGACTCATCTTTCCAATAACAGTCACATCATCATTTTGAAAACAAGCAAACCCAACGACCAAATCCAAACAATTTCCTTGAATGGAGTGGCAGCGAGAGGCTGAGCTTTTATTTTACCTACTGGTTCTATAGTGACAGTCAGATGTGCCTGGGGGGCACCTCGGAGGGTGGGGGAATGCACGTGAAATTGAACTGTGGTAGGTGCTGCCTTATGGAAGGAGAATCCCTATACCCTTAAGCAAACCCTGCTGTTATCACAGGGAACTTTTGCACTGCATTACCCAATTTGCATTCCAAATACCCATTACATAAATATTTGTCATCCTCGCTTGTTTTGCTACGAGCTGTGTAAGCTCTTTAGGGCCGTGCCTCGTGATCTGGACACCGGGTTCATTTAGTCATGTTCGGATCCACTTCCCTATGACTTCTCCCGTGACTTTTGACCGTTACCGAGGTTTCTCTGTGCCTCAGCTCACAACTCACAGGAGCCAGGGCTCTTGCTGGCCAAAGAAAAAACCGTTAACCCTTATTAGGATCTTGCATACCCAGGTAAAGAGGCTGTGTCCAGAGTATTTAGGAGGATCATTAGATTAAAGAGCTGATGTATTGTGTAAGGCCAGACACAGCCCTCTCTGACTGGGGATGTCCCTTTCACCAGGCACACACATACCCACCAAGCAATGAGAAAAGGGGTCTTCAGTTTCTCGCTATGAACATAGTTAGATGAATTTATCAGGCTCTTTCAAAAAGTTATAGAAATAGCCACTTTCTATGGTTCCTGTGGTCCAACTAATACATTTCTGAACACTATAAAATGCTCACGATAGAGATATGGCAAGGTAAGGGAAGATCGGTATGAGATTGCACGCAATGTTTTGCATAATCCAGTGTACCTAAAAGATCTTCTTTAACCAAAGAAAAAGATCAGATTTACTACAAGCAGATCAGTAGATGTGCTGCTGGCACATACACCTAAGGATGAGCCGCTACATCACAGGAAAGATTTAAGTCTCTTTGTAATCTGGTCATGTTAGTATGATTTGCTCTTGGCCTTGTAGGAACTGGATAATAGCCTGTCTCACAGAAAGGATGCTTTGAAGAGACACTGTTTTTTAACCATATTCACTAACGCGTATAAAAGATAAGATGGTATCTCACACCATCAGTGTAGCAGAAATCAATGAGCGGAAATCAATTTCTTCACTGTGGTACCTGCTAGCACCAAAACACAGGACACAATTGTTACCTTCCTCTTCTCAGTTGACATCAGCGTGGCCACTTTCACAGTGATGTTCCTTGAGGAACAGAGCGATGATTTTCAGGGTATTGAGGTCTTTGTCATCAATTTTCGTTTCTTACTGATTTTTCTTTGAATTTGGAATTCACAAAGTGAGGGACAAGAAGCACCACCAGCACATGGTGAGAGCAAAGGCATTACTTTTTCAGTCTCAGGGTCTTTCTCAAGATATTTTAAGATCAAGATATTTTCAGCACATGGCAAAATAATTGGAGGTGACGTTTTTCCTTTTTAGAAAATTTTCAATAGGGCCTGTCTATTTCCATAGCGCTCACTTTAGAACCGAGCCAGTTCCACACAGAAGGAAATTCAAAAGAAAAGTTTGTCTCTTTTCTCAGTGCCTATTCTTTTCTAGGCTTCAGGAGGGGTTGCTTGGAGCACCACGATTTTGCAGGCAGCATGAGCATTATGTCAGTGTCGGCAATAAGATATGAGATCATTATTCCTTGGAAGGTGTATTTTTAGGCTGTTTGTGTTCCCTTGCGGTGCACCTTCAGTCCCCACCCACACCTGCTGCTGTGTCTGCTCTGAGGGACGGAAAGATTGATTTTGTCTAATTTTACCACCCACTCTGAAGTTGTTGGTTCATAACCTCTCCTGAGACTCTTCACTTCACGCCAGATTTTGTGAATGGCAAAGCTGCCTAAAAGCCAGCTTCGTAAATGTTGAGCCCCTTCTTTACAGAAAATTTCTTGCAGAAAAGTAAACTGATCACCCTCTGAACGCACTATACATATGGTGGTGGCCTATATGGTTTGTTTCATTTTCCTCTCTTTTTCTATCCCTACATACATATTTGCATACACGCACAGGCTCACATTTTGAGGACTCGCAGAGCAATTGAATGTTATAATTCTTATCCCTTCTTTGAGCTGTGAAATTGTTAACAATGCTGACAATTAAATCAATATCACAGGCGTCTGACTGAGAACCCGCTGAAATTAAAACTCAAAAGCTGTAGTTGCAGGTGCTCTGCAAAATCCAACTATTTCTGCATCAGGCATCCACATTTCATATTTTGAGGTCATTCCAAAGCCACCACAAAGAGAGACTTTGCTTTTTAGGAAAGAAACTAATACAAGAGGGTTGGTTTTTGTTTTTTTTTTTTTTAAAAAATTAAGTTTATGTGCTAATGAAATTAAAAGTCAGAGGCTGGAGAATGTCTATAGGATTTATCTGCACCCGGGTCCTGTTCTGTTTCCCTCGGGAAGTAGAAGCCCTGTTGTATTTCCCTAGAGGCATGCTCCACACTGAGCAAAATAACATTTCAGCCTGGTACGAGCTGCCTATGTGCATCTGTGGAGCCCAGAGAGATTCACAACTACAGCAGCCCTCCTCCCCGTGCCTTGCCTTGTAGGACCCCAGGGTAGGCTACCTCTGGCTCCCTGCTGCTGTCCTACTGATGGCACCGCAGGAATCCCTTCTCCATCCATTTTTGGGAGCTGCCAGATCTAAATAACCCTAGAATTGAATGAGAAGGGAACCGAACAAGTACTCAAGAGCTTGATGATGTGAGGGCTATTCAGGCTTGCCTTTCCCAGACTGAATTTGCTCAGTACCAGCCAAGTTTGTTAGAAGTGTCACAGGATGTTTAAAGGGCAAGCATTAGTCACGCTGGTGCAGAGCAGTGTGGTGAGACTAATATGAGGCTTGATTCATAACCTGGACTAACAGAGGATACTTTTCAATGAGAAGGTAAAAGAGGCAGCTCTAACATGAAAGAGTATGCAACACTTAACAACTGTTCCTCTCCTGCAAAGAAATCAATTTGCGGTATATGAAAATGAATTAAGATGACAGTGCCCATCGTCATGTGAAATAACATGTGACTCGGTGTTGGCAGTTATCTCCATCATGGACAGAGTCTTCATACAGATGTTTTCGGCTTTATGGAAATCTTAAAGCACATGAAGTTGGGAAAGATGAATAAAAGGCTCTACAGCTCGATTTGCTTTGCGGAGGAGGACTTCATGCTAAAACTGCTGGCCTGAACGAGGGATGAAAATTAAAAATGGCTTGTTTCAAAGCTCTAGTGTGAAAAATGCAGCAGCTTTGCCCTGTGCTTTGACCAGTTCTACAATGAATGGTGACATTTGACTGGCTTCTCACTGTGAAGGGAAATTTAACACAACTGTGCTGGCGTCTTAAAGGTCAACCGTCCCTCTCTGACATTCCCTTCTTTAGTAGGAGAGCTGGCATCACTGCATGTGGAAGCAGTCAGGGTCTTCTCCGGGTCTACCCCTAAATAGCTCTCAGTATTGTGCACAGCTGCATGAGTCCATTAATATGTCCCTCTCAAATGCCTATCATTTTCATTTAAAGATCATTTAAAGATCAATTATACTTTCATCCCGTGCAATCTGCATGCCCTCTCATTTCTAGTATGGAAAATTCTTTGCATCAGAAATATGCTGAGATTTCAGGAAGACCTCACAGGATCATAGAAATGTTGGTTGCAAAGGGCTCGAGTCTGACCTCCCACTTGAAGCAGGAATATGCTGGGTCACATCAGACGTAGCTTTGTACAGCCAAGTCTTGGAAACCTTCAAGGCTGGACATGCCACCATGTCTCTGGGTCCTTGCTCCAGTGCTGCACTACCATCCCAAGGAAGAAGCTCTTTATGCCAGAGGCAAGAAATCCCAGGGCAGTAGAAGTTTCCTGTGTTAATGGGATTTTTAATTTTTCACATGTCTGGAGTCCTCCATTTGGGCCACACTCAGCTGACTGGTACAAGTTGGTGTTGCCTTTCAACAGTGTAAACTACAAACCTGGTATGAACTTAGATGGCAAATTTAAAGTCTGCAAGGATTTGTAGCAAACAAATTAGTTGTGCAATGACATCATTAAACCATAGCGAGAACTTCTGTTTGCTTTTTGTTGCATAAATAGGTGGGAGTCCTTGAAAGGCAGTACTGAATGACTCATGAAGTCACTTTGTGCAGTGTGGAAAGCTTAGGGCTGTTCCAGTTTCTGTTCATAGAATCATAAAATCATAGAATGGTTTAGGTTGGAAGGGACTTTAAAGATCATCTAGTTCCAACACCCCTGCCATGGGCAGGGACACCTCCCACTAGACCAGGTTGCTCAAAACCCCATCCAGCCTGGCCCGTTGTGGGGGAGAGAGAGGCATCTAACTCCTTGCCTCTTTCTCAGACCTTTCACTGGGCCACTGTTTCCCTGCAGAGCAGAAAGGTAGTTCTCCAAACAGGTATCTAACCAGGATCCTGAATCTAAGATCCCTCGATGGCTTCATTAGTTAGCATGTGTTAGCTGAGCTGATGTCATCTGTACGCATGGCTACATGCATGATCTTGTCATCTTCAGTCATGAGGTGATGTGACCTCGGTGATGTAGTTAATGCTGGGTGGCATTACTTGCCATGGGGGTGGGCTAGGAGCATGCTGCGGTCTCACGGCTCTCCTGCTGCACAGTGGTGTGGGGAGATGCTGGTAGCTCCACTGGAGATGCTGGTAGCTCTACTGGTGGATTTACAGAAATGTGTTTAATTTCTTGTCCAAGGTCACGGTGAAATGTTGCTTGCACTGAAGCAGCTGAAATGCAGGAGGGCTGCGTTTCAGCAGTAAGTGAAAGGATCTCTTTGTGCAGCTCATCTTGCAAAGTGCTGTGGAGTTTGGCACGATGCATGACCGCTACCTCATGCAGACCAGCCACTCAGCATAGTCCGTGGGTGTTTAAATTCAAAAGTTCCATAAATACCTCACCTGGTCTGGCGAAAACCCAAAAGAAAGTGCGTAAAGCAACGCAGATCACTACATGAAATATAAACCATCCCTGTTTGAGATGCAAAAATCTCAGCAAGCTTTATTTATTGCTTGCTTGCATCTACATAGTTGCTTCTGCTTCTCCATTAGAGGAGGAAGTGCCAAACTACTTCCTCCACGTGGGACTGCCTGTGGGGTGTCTGCTGCACCTCTCTATGTAGGAAATGGTGCAAATTTCCTCTTCTTCTGAGATGTCAGGCTTGGGGTTTTTTTGCACACATAAGATCTGCAAGTCTTACTGTTTGTAAAAAGCAGCGAGGCCTGTGATTATTTAGCCATCGTAGAGTTCGAACCTTTCAATTTTCTCCATAGCTTGTGTTTTAACGCTCTGTGGATGGACTGTGCCTGCTCCTGGAGCCGTCTGTGCAATTCCTGTTGACTTTAATAAAAACTGTACGGGGTATCTGAGACAGAAGTAATTTCATTATATCGTTTTCCTTTCTGCCCCATATTGCTGTGTTCTGTAGCATCTGTTTAATAAGCTGCTTCTTCCCACTGGAAATACTCCTCAATCCACAGTGGACTGATGACTGCAAGCCAACTAACTTTCTTCATTTGAAATATTTTAGTTGAATATTTGGGTCACAAAGAGTGAGATCCCAGCCATGACTTTGCTATATAGATGTCCACCTGCCTCCAGTGAATTCTTCACAGGACCCAGCTTGCTGTGATGACCTGGAAAGTTCATGCGGTCCTTTTTTTTTATGATTTGTTTGTTGGTTTTTGTTTTTATTTTATTTTTTTTTTAATGGCAGGAGACACAGTTAAATTTGACTTAAAGCTGAACCTTAGGCGCCTCTGGAGCAAAAGCTGCTGGTCAGATGAAATTCCTTCGTGGTCCACACTGTGATTGTCAATGTGGGTTACAAACACAGGCTGTGTGGAAACCATTATTTTGTTTCCCCCTGGGGCTTGAGTTGGGATCACACCGCTGTGGGAGTTGCTGTGATGTAGAGGTGCTCGGAGGTAGAAATGACAGCCCCTGTGCCATGCTGTCTGTGTTAGGCAGGGAGCAATGGGGGTGTTGAAATGGCAGGGGGCTCATTGTCAGGTGGACACACTTGCCTCGTCACACTGTGTGGTCCCTGCTCTGCAGCCCCCTTTAGGTGGGGTTTGTGCCCGAGGCAAGCAAGGAGCAATTATTCTAGTATTGAGTGGACAGCCAAGACTTCATCTGGAACTTCTTGGTTATTTTGTGTTTGTTTTTTTATTTCCTCCATTTTTGAGCACAGTAGTGCGGATGTCCAATTTTAGTCATGCATCAGCCTGGGCATCAAGGTTTAAAGGTGTTTGTTTGCATGTTCAGGCTCATTTCTGTTTCCCTTCAGTCCTACAGTTCCCCCAAAAAGCCTGCTCTCCTTGGGAATCCCAGTGGGTTTTGCTGGGCTTCTTCTAGAGGGAATAGGTCCGTAAAATTTGGTGGCCTGACAAATTTGGTGGCCTTCTGCAATGGTGTTACAGCATTGGTGGATAAGGGAAGAGCAACTGACATCATCTGCTTGGACACGAGTCCACATAGATTGCTTTGCACAAGCAAAGCATTTGACACTGTCCCGCATGGCATCCTTGTCTCTAAGTTGGAGAAACATGGATTTGATGGATGGACCACTCGGTGGATAAGGAATTGGCTAGATGGCCACATTCAAAGAGTGGCTCGATGTCCAAGTGGCGACCAGTGACAAGTGGCATTCCTCAGGGGTCGGTACTGGGACCGGTGCTGTTTAACATCTTTGTTGATGACATGGACACCCTCAGTGAGTTTGCTGACAACACCAGGTTGTGTGGTGTGATTGACATGCTGGAGGGAAGGGATGCCACCCAAAGGGACATGGACAGGCTGGAGAGGTGGGCCTGTGTGAACCTAATTAAATTCAACAAGGCCAAGTGCAAGGTCCTGCACATGGGTCAGGGCAATCCCAAGCACAAATACAGTCTGAGTGGAGAATGGATTGAGGTCAGCCCTGAGGAGAAGGACTTGAGGGTGTTGGTTGATAAGAAGCTCAACATGAGCCAGCAATGTGCGCTCGCAGCCCAGAATGCCAACCGCATCCTGGGCTGCATCAAAAGAAGTGTGGCCAGCAGGTCGAGGGAGGTGATTCTCCCGAGTACTCCGCTCTGGTGAGACCCCACCTGGAGCACTGCATCCAGCTCTGGAGCCCCCAGCGTAAGAAGGACATGGACCTGTTGAAATGAGTCCAGAGGAGAGCTACAAAGGTGATCAGAGGGCTGGAGCACCTCTCCTATGAAGGCAGGCTCAGAGAGTGGGGGTTGTTCAGCCTGGAGAAGAGAAGGAGGGGAGACCTTAGAGCAGCCTTACAGTACCTAATGGGGGCCTACAGGAAAGATGGGAAGGGGCCCTTTATCAAGAAGTATTGATAGGACAAGGGGTAACAGTTTTAAACTGAAAGAAGGTAGATTTAGATTAGATATTAGGAAGAAATTTTTCACTCTGAGGGTGGTGAGGCACTGGAACAGGTTGCCCAGAAAAGTTGTTGAGGCCCCATCCCTGGAAATGTTGAAGGCCAGGTTGGATGGGGCTTTGAGTAACTTAGTCTAATGCAAGGTGTCCCTGCCCATGGCAGGAGGGTCTTTTAGGTCACTTCCAACTGTAGCCACTCTATGATTCTATGATTCTATAATAGAATCCTGGGGATATAACCACTCCTTGGGACTGGCCTCCGCTAGCTCAGCTGTTGCCTCCCTCAGATGGCAGCTCTTTCTGGGTTACTGTCAGGGAACCAAGCATTTCCTTCTTTTTCGCCTCCCTCATGCACATACATGCTTGGAAGCAGATGACCACAGGGTATCAGAAACCTTCTCAAAGACAGGTGCTTGCTGCCCTGGGGCATGAAGCAGACTGTTTTTCAGTGAAGGCTTCACTAATGCTCACAATGAACAAAAGTTCAGTTAGAAGGAGGCTTTCCTTCATATGTAAGAAATCAATTGCTTTTTAAATTAAATTTATTTTGTAGGGAAATGTCATTTCTGAGGGTGAGTGGCTGATGAAGCCTTTTCATTCTATGTGACTAATCCAAACTCTGCCTACATCTGTTGTGACTGAACATTTTACCAAACCATGGTTGCTCAGTGACTTATGTTAAAAGAGTGTAGGTGATTCAGTTGAAATGCTAGCGACCTCACAGTGAAAGGTAACGCCACAGTTGGCCTCAATGAGGTGAATTACAGTAGGGGTGGACGTGTCTTGGGGAATGAGACTTCCAATCAATGGCTGCAGGTAGCCTGCCAGGGCGAGCCAAGGGAACTTGTGCTGCCAGTATTAACTCCATATCACCTGTATAGTTCAGGAAATGGTGGGAATTCAGTGCCTTGTGTGCATTGCATTCAGGCAAAATGATGAGAAAAAAGAGCTGCTTCAGAATGGGTTACGCTGGGCAGTGCAAAGCCAGGGATTGCACAGGGATGAGTCTGTGTCCTCCTTCAGCCCCGCTCAAGCTCGAGGAGGCTGCTCATGCAGGCTGTTTGCACTCTTCCATCAGAGGTGTGGAGCCATGGGAAACACAGACCTTTCTCAGCTTCTGTATGAGCTGCGTGCCAGGGAACTCAGGATACAGAAGGATTTATTTTGCTGTGCAAGTTTGGAGTTTGTCTTTGCTTAGANACATTTTACCAAACCATGGTTGCTCAGTGACTTATGTTAAAAGAGTGTAGGTGATTCAGTTGAAATGCTAGCGACCTCACAGTGAAAGGTAACGCCACAGTTGGCCTCAATGAAGTGAATTACAGTAGGGGTGGACGTGTCTTGGGGAATGAGACTTCCAATCAATGGCTGCAGGTAGCCTGCCAGGGCGAGCCAAGGGAACTTGTGCTGCCAGTATTAACTCCATATCACCTGTATAGTTCAGGAAATGGTGGGAATTCAGTGCCTTGTGTGCATTGCATTCAGGCAAAATGATGAGAAAAAAGAGCTGCTTCAGAATGGGTTACGCTGGGCAGTGCAAAGCCAGGGATTGCACAGGGATGAGTCTGTGTCCTCCTTCAGCCCCGCTCAAGCTCGAGGAGGCTGCTCATGCAGACTGTTTGCACTCTTCCGTCAGAGGTGTGGAGCCATGGGAAACAGACCTTTCTCAGCTTCTGTATGAGCTGCGTGCCAGGGAACTCAGGATACAGAAGGATTTATTTTACTGTGCAAGTTTGGAGTTTGTCTTTGCTTAGAAAAATAATCAACTTAAAAAAAGATAGATTTTTCTTTAACCTACGGGACAGCTGAGATCCTTATTGAATGCTCCATGATTTGCTCTACTTTGTCATGGATGCTTCTTCAGGTGCTTCACAGAGGCTCTGTCCACAGCAAGTAGTTTCCAGAGCTTCATCTAGGCTTAACTCATCACCTTAACTCTCACAGTGCTTCGATGCTGAGAAGTATTACTCAGTGGTTCTCATGGACCTCTTTCTTAAGGGTATTTCAGCCCTAGGGTAGGTTACCCTGGACTGTTTATCTCCTTTTATTCTGTATGCGTACCAAAGGTGTGATCATGCAGCTGAGCACGTGTGACTCTGTATGTGAGTAAGGAGGGAAGGGAGTTCGGGTTTCCTGGGTTTTCTACACAATAAGGAAAGGCAATCCCATGCATCAGGAGTGTCTGGAGTTGCTGGGATTACACAGAATCATAGAATTGCTGAGGTTGGAAGGGACCTTTAAGATCATCAAGTCCAACCATTAACCTACACTGACAAAACCACTTCTAAACCATGTCCCTAAGTACCACATCTACCCCTTTTTTGAGCACCTCCAGGGATGGCAAATCCACCACTTCCCTGGGCAGCCTATTCCAATGTTTAATAACCCTTTCAGTGAAAAATGTTTTCCTAATATCCAATCTGAACCTCCCCTGGCATAACTTGAACCCATTTCCTCTCGTCCTATCACTTGTCACCAGGGAGAAGAGGTCAG
>VUYV01000348.1:100712-232854 GCA_008711295.1 Anarhynchus alexandrinus | reverse complement strand
AATTCAGTGCCTTGTGTGCATTGCATTCAGGCAAAATGATGAGAAAAAAGAGCTGCTTCAGAATGGGTTACGCTGGGCAGTGCAAAGCCAGGGATTGCACAGGGATGAGTCTGTGTCCTCCTTCAGCCCCGCTCAAGCTCGAGGAGGCTGCTCATGCAGACTGTTTGCACTCTTCCGTCAGAGGTGTGGAGCCATGGGAAACAGACCTTTCTCAGCTTCTGTATGAGCTGCGTGCCAGGGAACTCAGGATACAGAAGGATTTATTTTACTGTGCAAGTTTGGAGTTTGTCTTTGCTTAGAAAAATAATCAACTTAAAAAAAGATAGATTTTTCTTTAACCTACGGGACAGCTGAGATCTTTATTGAATGCTCCATGATTTGCTCTACTTTGTCATGGATGCTTCTTCAGGTGCTTCACAGAGGCTCTGTCCACAGCAAGTAGTTTCCAGAGCTTCATCTAGGCTTAACTCATCACCTTAACTCTCACAGTGCTTCGATGCTGAGAAGTATTACTCAGTGGTTCTCATGGACCTCTTTCTTAAGGGTATTTCAGCCCTAGGGTAGGTTACCCTGGACTGTTTATCTCCTTTTATTCTGTATGCGTACCAAAGGTGTGATCATGCAGCTGAGCACGTGTGACTCTGTATGTGAGTAAGGAGGGAAGGGAGTTCGGGTTTCCTGGGTTTTCTACACAATAAGGAAAGGCAATCCCATGCATCAGGAGTGTCTGGAGTTGCTGGGATTACACAGAATCATAGAATTGCTGAGGTTGGAAGGGACCTTTAAGATCATCAAGTCCAACCATTAACCTACACTGACAAAACCACTTCTAAACCATGTCCCTAAGTACCACATCTACCCCTTTTTTGAGCACCTCCAGGGATGGCAAATCCACCACTTCCCTGGGCAGCCTATTCCAATGTTTAATAACCCTTTCAGTGAAAAATGTTTTCCTAATATCCAATCTGAACCTCCCCTGGCATAACTTGAACCCATTTCCTCTCGTCCTATCACTTGTCACCAGGGAGAAGAGGTCAGCCCCCACCTCTCTACAACCTCCTTTCAGGTAGTTGTAGAGGGTGATAAGGTGTCCCCTCAGCCTCCTCTTCTCCAGGCACATGTGGAGTCTCTTCTCCTCTGTTGCACCAGTTTTCTGCTAGTTTAAGTACTCTGGTACTCACACATACACTTGTACAGACCTGTCCCAGGGAGAATCAAAGTGGTTCCTGTTCTAAGCTGTGTCACCTCCTCTCTCTATTCCCAGTATTTTCCTCCAGCTTTCATGCAGTATAAGGTGATTTTGACTCACCGTTTAAACTCACCAGGGAATGGAGAAAACCTCTCATGAACAATATACTCAGTGTAATCAAGATATACTGAGGAAGTAGAACAACTTCTAGCACCATTTAATTCCAAAGAGAAGGCAGGAGCCAGAGACAACCCCCCAGACTTCACTGTTGCTAGTGGTGTAGACAAAAATAAACGCTAGCAGGACCTACTACAGAAGGGAAGGTGTGTTGCAGATATGTTATTGCAGTATATTGGCAGTTGAAATCAAACAAAGTGAGAAGGAGGAGGAGGAGGATAGGAAGTCCTGCTGTGTTGTCACCACCATGCCATGACACCCTAAAAAACAAACCATGGGAGTCCCTGACCTGGGAAACCCAGAATGTGCTGCTCAAGGTCAATGTCTGTGGGCAGGACTGAACTGCGCCTCAGCCTAAAAAATTATCAATGCCACATTCAACTCTGTCAACGACTATGAGCATTTGGGAAGTTAATGGCATCTTTCTGTCAAGATCATCTGGCCTTAAAATCTAGGCCAGTCCTAGCTACAGCTCTGTATCGGGGTGCTTATGGCAAGGGTGCATTGACCGAAAGGAAGTCCCTGATGTGTTTGGTCATAATATTTTAGTGATGAAATAATGACTATAGGACTTTGTCTAAGATTTGATGTTGCTGAGAAACATGTTTAGCTAATTGCTCTCAGGGGAGCTCTTGGTATGAAAGGGCAGTGGACTGAAACATCCCTCTGCCGGCACCCCAACTGTTTAGCTCTTACCCTATTATTTTTAAAATATGTTTTGTAACCAAAGCAAAGCCACTGATTTTCTTAAATCATTTTCCTGACTAAGCAAGGGGCTCTGTTATCTCTGAGCCAGGGAAGCATTCAGTCGGTGTTCATTCTGGATGGCACTATGATTCATAGATGTTACAAAAAAGAAAAAAAAGCTCAAAGTAAGCAAATTAAGTTAAATTCACAAGAATCAGGCTGAGCTAGCTGCTTCGGATCACTAAGATGTTGATGTGTTGCTCTGTGTTACTGAATTGATGGATGCCAGCTTTAAACCTTCCACACACTCCTAATTTTGTCGTTCCTCCAAACCAGAACCACAGGTGCCTTCTTTGTAATGGTTTCTGGTAGAGTTGCTAGGGAGGAGATGTTAAAAGTGTAGAACTGACTGTACAGCTTAATGCTGCATTTAAGATCTTGCTTTTTAATAGGCTGAAGAGAAAATGGAGTCTATTTATCTACAGACCCTACAGGCTTGAAGTCCGCCTTAAAACAAATGTCTCAATTTTGTGGTTCAGGCTATTTCCTGACACGGTGATCTCAAGAATCATTATTTAGTAAATATATTGCATGAGTAGCATAATGGGGTTTCTTTATTGTCATGAACATCTAGGACCAGATGTGTTCCTTGTGTTACTTGATTTTAATTGACTTCACATTAGGAACAGGGCTCATGTGAATTTGCCCCAGGCACCCATAATCTAACTTGGGTGTCATCACTGCGACACTTAAAGGATGTGGCAGGAGCATAACATTGATTTACATGAGACACTCCAGGGAAAAGAAGTGGAGGAGGTGAAGGGACACCTTCATGATGCCTGGCGGGGAAAGGAAGTGTCTTCACGTTATCTCATGCTCCGTGGGCAGCACTGAGTCTTCTCCTTAAGTCATCTCTGACCGGGTGCTGGAAGGACGTGCTCACCGGCTTTTGCGACAGAAACTAATTCCCATGTTGCTTCAGATGAGCCAACTACAACTCCCCTCTTTGTCTTAAAGGTCACCAGGATGCTGAAAGCTGGCTGTAATTCTCAGAGAAGTGCGTGGTAGCCTTGTGTCTTTGAATGCCCACTTGTTTCCTGCATATCCCTCGGCAGAGGCCATATCCTGAGATCTGTATCCACTTAGGACGCCCACAGGCTAGGTGTCAAACCTCTGCCTGCCTCTGCGCCACTTCTACAGCTGAATCATTACAAGGCATGTAGACAGAAGTTTGTAATAGGTCAAGGCAGTAAGCAGAGATTTCTTCCACTTCTAACACACTTGCTGTTTCATTTGAGGAAAGGTAAAACAGGGATTTCAGCTTCCAGGGGAGCAGATATACAGTGATACCCAGAATTTTCCTCCCATTTTCCAGGAGCTGCTTCAACCACAGGTAGTCCCAGGGCTGTTCTCAGGAGCCCACCTAGAGTGAGGAGCCAGCCAGACAAGTAAACCAGGAAAGCTTTGATCCAGCGGACCTGTTGTCCCCTTTATTGTGATCACAGGTCAAATATATCTCCCCTCGCCAAACAGAGCCCTGTATTCCAGTGCCCCTGTGCCCTGCCTAGTAATGGCATAGAGGAGCAGCTTTGAGTGTCCCTACCCTCCACATGCAACTCATGATGACATACCTTGCTTTGTATACAGTTCTGTGAGTATCGCAGCTTATCTAAAGAGCTGAGCATATGTAGCACTTTTCAAGGTTAGGGGGCTTACAGTGTTCAGCATTGCTGAGACGGTTGTTTAATGCAAATTTAGAAGAACTAACTTTAAATTTGGAATATATTTTCTCACTGCATCTATACATTGTTATTATACTGTTGAATGATAATAATTTAATTCACTGTAGTTTGCTGAATAGCTTTTTACACGGGAAGAACCTCAGTAACTGAAAAACGTGGATACAACTCGCCCAGGTTTGTGTAAGCCTGGGGGAGAATGAGTCCCTCTGTTAAGGGGAAGAGCCGAGAGGGGATGGAGTCCCAGAAGCAGAGCCTTGGAGAGTTGGACTTGCTTTTCCTGCTGCCACCAGGCATATAGGAGACGAGGTAACAGTGGTAGCTTTATAGGAGTCCCATCTTGCCTAGCACTAGCCATACATCCACACATACATATATGTCTCAAACTTCAGCAGCAGTGAGCCTGGGTTTCCAAAGCTTTTCCAGTAAAAGCAAAATGTGCAGCAGGATCACGACCCTTTGCTACTCCCTGCAGTCTGCTGACCTGGACAACTGCTTCTCTTGTCTGCCAAACGCTTGCTCTGACTATGGACCACCTCTGAACCATGCAATGGGTTTATTGGTTAACACGGACTTACTTCTGATGTTTTTGCATCTGGGACAGAAAAACCCATATGACTTCAAGCTGAGGGCTGACTGGCTAGGTAGCAGTTCTTCAGAAGAGGACCTGGGGTCCTAGTGGACCCTAAGTTGAATATGTCTGCAGTGTGCCCTTGCAGAGATGGATGCATACTGGAGTACATAGCAAGAGAAAATCATAGCTGATAGACCAAGGGAAGAGACTAGTCTCTGCTTTGCACTGGTGAGATTGCATATCGATTACTGTGACCAGTTGAGGGATCCCCGTCCAAGCAAGATATTGAAAAGCTGGAGCAAGTCCATCTGATGGCCACTAAGATAGCCTAGGGGCTGGGATTAGACTGGAGAAGACAAAGCTAAGGACTGTTTTCCCAACCTAAAAGGGAATTACACAGAACATGGAGCCAGACAGTTCTCTAGGTACACAGAGAAAGATGAAAACCAAGTCACAATAATGGAAATTCTGATTAGACGTAAGGAAAAAAATTTAATTGAGGGTGGTCAAACACTAAAACAGGTTGCTCAAAAAGCCCACAAAGCCTGTGTTTTTGAAGATATTCAAAACTTGACTAGACGAGGCCCTGAGCCAGCTGATTTAACTTTGAATATAGCCCTGAGGGGTGAGGAGAGAAGAGGTCAGCCTGGGTGACTTCCAGAGACCACTTCAGCCTCCATTCTTGCATGATTCTATGTGTTTTTTCTCTTTCCAATGTCCTGGACACACTCATGTGCTCTGTGTTGTGGAGCAGTGTATATTTAGGCAAGCTGAGTGCAAACGCCTTGGAAAGTAGCATTCCCACAGTGTAAGAGAGAAAAGGCCCCATTCATTTCTACAAGAAGCTCCCCAGTGTGCTGAGGAAGGGGGCGGTTATGTCATCCTCTCCCCCGTCGCCTTCATCATAGCTCTCTAGCACAGTCTAACACTTATGTGCTGAGTTTAAAGGCAACAGGCAAACTTGTACTTATTTATTCTAGAAAGGTCACTTCAGTCGTCGTATCTGGATTCTGGGAGGTCCAGCCATGACTCAATCTTCCAGCTTAGCTGATTTAGGTACCAAGAAGGCAACTGCATTGCTCATGTTCACACATCCAGCGTGACTCAGTAGCTTGGCTTAAAGTTGTAACTGCAAGCCCTTGGATGCCAGAGCTTTAGTCTGTCACCTGATGACTCCTTTTTTGGTATGACTTGACCCCGGTCCTAATGGTGCTGTCAGAAACCATCTGTAGCAGTGTGACCTCTAATACCTTAAACTTGTGCGATCCCAGTGGCTGAAGAAACTATTGATCTGCAGCAGACTTCCCAGGCACACGGGTTTTACCCGAGCAGGATGTCCGTCCAGCGTGCACTGAAAGCCCGTTCTCCATCATGCCCTCCGTGCTGGGCTAGCTCGCAGGGAGCGAGGGTGAAGCAGTGCCCCTCGCTGCTGGGATGCAGCAGGCACCCCCGGCATGGGAAAGGGGTGATCACCACACCATCTGGGAGGGCGTCCAGTTAAGCCTGGCAAGCTCAATCCCAACTGCAAGTGCTGGCTTGAAGAGAGCAGTGGAGATGTGACTCCACTGGAATTTCCAGATAAAGAGTTTATTTGTTTGTCATATACAGTCCTTCCACTGTGCTTTGTAACAGACCAAGTACACCCTGAGCACAGCCCTTCAAGGCATGCTACTTGCCTGCACAGCCCTGCAGAACAACTCGGGCATGTTGCTTTGGGCCATTATCTGAGGGCATTTCATTTGTCTAGTCAGGAACAGGTTCAGGATGAATTAATGTTTATATCTGTGAAACACAACCTGAAACCCTATGTTTTCATCAAGGCAATCTGCACTTCACCTGAAGTAGAAGATCATTGTGATTTTATTTGACCAACCTTGGCGCTTTTGAAAACAGATTTTATATATTTAACATTTTTTAAAATGAACATTGTGTGGCCAAACTTTTCTATGTCCCTTTCTGTTTCCATTCAAGCGCTCGGGAGGGAGGCATTGCCCCGCAGGGCTAACTAGGGGTAAGTTCAGGGTTGCGTTTCTGGAGAAGCTGCTGGGGGAAGCATAGCTGTTACAAACCCACACTGGCGTGGATGAGGTTGAGAAGTCATTTGACTGGAATCATCCCTGTGTTTAGCCACTGGTATTGCTACATCCACAATGGGCAAATAAGACGATAAGTGGTTAGGAAAGCCTTGCTTTGAGTTTTGTTTTACAATCCAAACCCACAACAACGGTCATATGCAGTTTCTGTTTCTTCTAGATTAGCGAAGTTTTGGAAAAGAAAAAGTTTCCAGGTTGGCACTATGAACATGAAACCAGCAGCTGTATTCCTCCTTTACAGTTTTCCTTTTAAAACAGACTGCCAGAAGAGATGACCTTCCACAATGGCTTCTAAATCTTCCCTTTACTAAGTTTGGTTGGCTTTTAACCAGATCACGTTCTGCAACCCTCCCTTAAGTCGTCCTCTTTCTGCACAGGCTGCTGTCTCCTTCTCTTATGAATGGCTGGTCCCCCTGATGATTAAACAACAAATACAATTTTCTCATAGACTGTGTAATTGCTGTGCAGCAATGGAAAGAATAGAATAAAATGGAGCTATGACTCAGTGCTTGGCAGACTGTGGAGAAGAGGGGTGTACGAGAAGTGATGAATATGCTTGGGATTTCTGCGCAGAAATTCAGTTTTTAAATACACACTTAGCTGATACAATTAATTAAAAGATAAAGTGCTTAAGTACTTGACTAATCTAACTGGGACAAGGGAATAAAGCAGTTTATATTTCTCTAACAGTTTGCAAGTCAAAATAACAGTATCTACCACTATAGATAAATGCCTTGGCAGAATTCCTGTGATAACCCTGATTCCTAAGGCTTTCTAAGTCAGCTCTTTTCCTTTCTATAGCACATAGTCAGCTGATCCGTCTGATATTTTTAATCCAAAATCCATTTTTATTTCATTCCTCTCTCATTTCTAAGAACTACCAGTCACATTTTTCCTCAGGTATACGTGCATAATTCCCATTGATTTTAGTGGCAGTTGGAAATTATGGAACTGAGAGCAATTTGGTCCTATTTATTAAAAAAAAAAATAATGAAGCTTTACTCTGAGAAGACTTTGTCTAGATGAGGCTTCCAAAAAAGTGCTTTGTTCATGGAATTTCATTCTCAAAGTTAAAAACCTTCTTTTCTGAAATAAGGAGGCAGCCACTGGCAGAAGCACTTAACTTACTGGCTGACTGTATTACTGAAGAAATGAGTGCTTGTCTCAGAAATTTTTCCCAGCCTGCATAAAACAAAAATGCCTCCAAGGAAGCAGCTGTTGGTCATTTTCTTTCCATAGAACCATGATGATACTTGGTGCCTTTGTTGCACTAGAGGAGAGCTAAGCCAGTGACAGAGTCCCAGGGCAACAATAACCAAGAAGATGAGGATGATGGGTTCAAGCCAAGAAAAAACATGCTGCTGACAAACTCAGAATGAATCAGATTAAAGCAAAGATGCTGTGTGAGTCTGTGAGGAGACAGATTAAATATCAGTAAAGACTCACCTAGAAAAAAACTAGAATGGTAGACTTCATTTGTTGTCTTAAAGTCATCCACCCATGAAAAGCTACTTGCTGTTTGGGTAGCTGGAGCTCTGTGAGATGTTCTCCTCCTCTGTTGTTCACTGAGACGCTGTGAGCTTGAGCTTGGAAACTTTGCTGGGAGTGTCTGCTCGGCTCATTCAAGTGCCTTACATGTGCCTATGCACAAGTCCTACTGTGCCAAGCCAATGGTTTGCAGTGTGGAGCTGAGCACATTGCCCTTCTGGCTTCACTGTGAATCCCAGGCTAAGCTTTGTGCAGCCACAGAAGAGGAAGAAAATCATCAGTGAAGGGCATGGAGGAGAGTTCATTTCAAACAGCTCCTTTTCTGGGATGAGGGGCTTGTCTCTCCAGGTGACCTTGTGTGTTGGCTCTGCTCCTTCACTCCAGGGGCAGATGGGTGCACTGGGTCACCACTGTGGTGGTGACTGCAGTTATATTAATTGACATAATCTGTATGCACTGCTCCAAAAGTCCCCACACACTCAGTGTACTGCTCTCATATCTCTTGTATTATATCACTTTCATATAGTATAGTGACTCTTGCGGGGACCCAATGCTCTGCATTACCCTTGGAGCATGTGATCTCCCCAGGCAGTTTGAGAAACATCTGCAACTCATCTTTTCTGTGAGACTAAGAATGAAAGGGGAGCTCTTGTCCCAAGTGGCTCCTGTTCATAGAATCATAGAATTGCTGTGGTTGGAAGGGACCTTTAAGATCATCAAGTCCAACCATTAACCTACCCTGACAAAACCACTTCTAAACCATGTCCCTAAGTACCACATCTGCCCTTTTTTTAAACACCTCCAGGGATGGCAAATCCACCACTTCCCTGGGCAGCCTATTCCAATGTTTAATAACCCTTTCAGTGAAAAAAATTTTCCAACCTCCCCTGGAATAACTTGAACCCATTTCTTCTCATCCTATTACTTGTCACCAGGGAGAAGAGGTCAGCCCTCACCTCTTTATAACCTCCTTTTAGGTAGTTGTAGAGAGTGATAAGGTCTCCCCTCAGCCTCCTCTTCTCCAGGCTAAACAACCCCAGTTCCCTCNTTCCGATCTCCCCTCACCAGCTTTGTAGCCCTTCTCTGGACACGCTCCAACACCTCAATGTCCTTCTTGTAGTGAGGGGCCCAAAACTGAACGCAGTACTTAAGGTGGGGCCTCACTGCTACAGAGCTGGAATTAGAATGGGAAACACAATAAATGACATGAAATGTAAATTGTCAGGAATGTAAGTAGAGGAATTTCAGCCATGTGTGGAAGTAGCAGAGATGAAGCTTTGTGTGAAGTGTCATGTGTTTGTGTAAGTTGCTACGTGACATGGAAAGAGAAGATGAAATTTTACTGGAGGCCTCAGTTTCAGTCAGTTCAGCAAGATCATAGAATCATAGAATAGTTTGGGTTGGAAGGTACTTTGAAAGGTCATCTAGTCCGACCTCTCCTGCAATGAGCAGGGACATCTTCAACTATATCAGGTTGCTTAGCGCTCTGTCCAACCTGACCATGAACGTTTCCGGGGATGGGGCATCTACCACCTCTCTGGGCAACCTGTTCTAGTGTTTCACCACCCCTTGTCCTATTGCAACAGGACCTGCTAAAAAGTTTGTCTGCATCTTTCTTATAAGCCTCCTTTAAGTATTGAAAGGCTGCAATAAGATCTCCCTGGAGCCTTCTTTTCTCCAGGCTGAACAACCCCAACTCTCTCAGCCTTCCTTCATAAGAGACGTGTTCCATCCCTGTGGTCATTTTTGTGGCCCTCCTTTGGACCCGCTCCAACAGGTCCATGTCTTTCCTGTACTGGAAACCCCAGAGCTGGATGCAGTACTCCAGGTAGGGTCTCCCCAGAGAGAAGCAGGGGGGAGAATCGCCTCCCTCAACCTGCTGGACACATGTCTTTTGATGCAGCCCATGATACAGTTGGCCTTCTGGGCTGTGAGCACACATTGTCAGCTCACATCCAGCTTTTCATCCACTAGTACCCCCAAGTGTTTCTTGGCAGGGCTGCTCTCAATCCCTTCATCCCCCAGCCTGTATTGATACCGGGGTTGCTCTGACCCAGGGGCAGGATCCTGCACTTGGCCTTGTTGAACCTCATGAGGTTCCTACAGGCCCACTACTTGAGTTTGTCCAGGTCCCTCTGGATGACATCCCATCCCTTCGGCATGTCAACCACACCACTCAGGTTGGTGTCATCTGCAAACTTGTTGAGGGTGCAGTCGATCCCACTGTCTATGTTGTTGGTGAAGATATTGAACAGTACTGGTCCCAATACAGACCCCTAAGGGACACCACTTATCACCAATATCCATCTGGACATTGAGCCATTGAGCACTACCCTCTGGATGCAACCATCCAACCAGTTCCTCAGTCACTGAACAGTCCACTCATCAAATCCGTATCTCTCCAATTTAGAGAGTATGATGTTGTGGGGGAATGTGCCAAAGGCCTTACAGAAGTCCAGGTAAGTGACATCCATAGCTCTTCCCTTGTCACTCCATCATAGAAGGCCACTAGGTTAGTCAGGCAGGACTTGCCCTTGGTGAAGCCATGCTGGCTGTCTCAAATCACCTCCCTGTCCTCCATGTACCTTACCATAGCTTTTAGGACGATCTGTTCAATGATCTTCCCAGGCATTGGAGGTGAGGCTGACAGGTCAGTCGTTGCCAGGGTCCTCCTTTCTACCCTTTTTAAAAATGGGTGCAATGTTTCCCTTTTTCCAGTCACCGGGGACTTCACCTGACTGCCATGACTTTTCAAATATCATAGAGAGTGTCTTGGCAGCTACATCAGCGAATTCCCTCGGGACTCTGGGATGCATCTCGTCAGGTCCCACAGATTTATGGATGTTCAGGTTCCTCAGGTGGTCACAAACCTGATCTTCTCTTACAGTGGGAGGGACTTTGCTCCCCCAGTCCCTGCCTTGTGGTCCCCAGGAGACATTGCCAGAGAAGACTGAGGCAAAAAAGTAGTTGTTTTCAATGTTTCCACAGTGGCTCACATAAATGTTGTCAGGACTGCAGTCTTTGACAGTGCTACAAGTGGCATCTTTTATTTTTTCATTACAAGGATGAATATTACCAGTAAATGTATAGCGACTGGAGAACTTCTCAATATAGAAAGAGGTTTATCTGTCTTCTTAAAGAATGACGCACGCTTATCTTTTTATTTCACTATAGTCTATTACAAGCTATGTTTTAATAGTACTGATGTGCTGATCAATCCAGATTGGTCTCTATGGCAAGCTTTGTCTTCCTCATTACTTATCTGTTAGTCAGTGCTTGGCTTAGTCACGATTTTTGCCAACAGTGATTTTAGATACCTCCAAATCACTGATAAAGATTCTGCAAAAATGCCCCACTCCTTTGCACAGAAATGTGTATCTGTTTTTTCTTTTCCATCTTTCTGGGGGAAGATCCTAAGAAGCTTTAAAATGGGATAAAAACATACTTATTAATCCTGGCCCTAAATTAATTTTCCAGGATCTGATTCTGACGTTAAAAGGAAAGAGAGAAGCTTTATGTTGTAGCCTAGAATTTTGCTCTAGGGACCTAGGCAAATCAGTATGGACATCTTTAAGTCTGTACGTTAGGAAAAAGGGAAAAGCCAAAAGCACTGTTTTTCTTCCCCGCAAAAGAGTTTGATCTCTGAGCTAATGTACAAGAAGGCCAATTCCAATCCAGTCCTCAGGAGGCTCTCACAGAACATTTTCAAACCTCTATGAGATGAAAAAAAAAAAAAAGGGCGAAACATAGATACTAAAAATGAAAAGAAAATTATTTTTTAGGCTGATATCTTCTGAGATAATACAGGGAGTGATACTGATATTAACACCTACAATTTGGTAATTTCATTTGTTAATCTTGTTAACATGCTATTTTCCCTCTATTTCAGTTAATTAAAAAAGGCAGATCTGACCTGACAATGGTCTCCATGGTGCTTGTAATCACACTTTCCTAAACCCTGACACACTGCTTTTTGTTATCACATTTTCTTGGGTTTCCCGTTGTTTTTCAAGCCATTTTTCACAACTGAATAAGAACTGATAGAAGATAACATGCCAAACAAGGTTGTGTGAGTTTTTGCTTTGAAAGCAACAGTAGTGAGAAAGCCATCATTTGGTAAGATTTCTGGGCAAAGGTTTCAGATAAGCATTTAAATGACAAAATACAGGCTGATGGAGAACTAAGCTGCCTGCAAATGTACAGAGCAAGCCAGAGCTGTCATGTCTTTCAAAAAGCAAGCAAAATCCTTCTACTGATCTTCTATTCCTTTAATCCAACATAGTAAGAAGTGACTTTCCAATTTGGGTCCTGATGTATTTGCTTGCGTCACTGTTTTTAAAACAAATCAAGCAAAAAGTAAGGGAAAAGACCTCTCTGTTAACCCTCACAGCCATGCAGTTTTTCTTTGACAGATTACAAAGTTCTTTCCAAACAGTAATTAATCACGTTAAAAGGCCACATATACTGATATTCTGTCAATTTTCAATGCCAAATATCTTTGCTGCCAACAGGCAAGAAGAAGTTAATGAATGGAAGAGATTATATACAGAAATAATTCAGCTGGTAAAATGATGAGCTAAGAAAAAATGAGACACACTAAGTGAAGCTAAAAAGAAAGAAAGAAATGAGTATTTTTAGATGATGTCCAAAAGATTTCAGGTAGCATTATTGCTAAAGTACTTTTATTATACAATAAATAGGTTCCCACCTGAAACAAAGTTAAACTTCAGTAAACTGGTCAGAAGAGAGAAGAACTCATTATTAGTGGTGTGGAAATTATTGGTGTCAAATTTCTTAAAGTACACAGTGAAGGGCAACTTAACAGGGTGGCTTTGACTCTTGATCAATATCTGAGATGTCCTGCAAACCCACAGAACTGTTGAACCATAGGAAAATTGGGGTTGGAAAGGATGTCTGGAGGTCCTCTTGTCCAATCCCCCACTCAAAGAATATCCAGTTACAGAATGTTGTTCAGAGCTTTTTCTGGTGGAGTTTTGAATATCTCCAAAAACGAAGATGCCACCACCTCTCCAATACCTGCTCCAATATTTTACCATCCTCATGGTGAAAAAACATTTCCTAAAATCTGATTGGAATTTTTGTTTTTGCAGTTTCTGTCTGTTGCCTTTCGTCCAATTGCTGTACACCTCTGAGAAAAGTTTGTCTCTGTTTTCTCTGCATCATACCATTACGTAGCTGGGGTCAGCAGTTGAGATCTTCCAACCTTTTTCTTCTTCAGGTTGAACAAGTCCAACTTCCTCTCCTGCTCCTCCCATGCTTCCTCTGGATATCTGCTTCCTCAGTTGACTATAGCGTAACTTAGACTCCTGAATTAGGTGTCTAAATACCAATAGAATGAATCTGGGTCACCCAATAGAGGGGCCAAAGTCGACAGTCTTTGGCCATAATTTGAGTCTTGTGATCAAAAACTGTTTTCAGAAGCCCCAGGGTAAAAGAAAGAATGACTGACCTGGAAGAATGCTGTGTTTTGTGGTGGCAACAGAAGAGGCTTTAGACAAGCTGAGGTTTGAAACTAAGTTTGTCTGGCAGTGAAGGCTTCTGCCTAATTATTGGAGTTCCCCACTCTTGGATCATTTTGTTGGCTCTGGATTGTTAAGGGGGCCAGCTGTGAAATGGTTAAGCCTGAAATAGAAATTCTAGCAAACAGACTTTGTGTTAACAACATTAAGAGTTCATAACTCCTGGACCGCTGTTGCTTCTGCCTATAAAAAGATGTTGTATCCAGAAAGCTGCACCTACAGCCCTGAGGACCGGAACCTTTCTTTTTCAATGACAGCACAAGCTCCTCAGACACTGGTGAAATATGAAGCAGCTTTTGGTGGGAGGGACCACGAGGTATCTGCTCTACTGAAGATTAGCAGATTCAAAGAGAATTAAACTCAAATAACTTCTGAAAAAGCTGAGTTAAAAATGTGTAATGGGAAGAATGGCTTAGGGAAACAAATCACAGTAATTCCTTCTGAACTTGGTAACTCTCCTCAATAGGAAACAAAAGGCAGAACTGAAACCAGTGGCTCACCTTACTGAGATCTGCTCTAACAAATGACCGTGTACACTTCTTTTCATTATGTGACAAGAGGGTCAGACTGGTCTTATGGCAGAAGGATTTTGAGAAGAGGAAATGATCACTGTCCAAAAAAAAAAACAACAATGGTCATTGCAACAGAGCTGCGATCCAGAGAACGAGAGGCTGGTGATGAGCCTAGGGGTGAGGTAATGGGGTTAGGCAACAGCCAGATTATGCAGCATATTTTTTTCAAGTGAGAACTAATATACAGAGCAGCATGATTTCTCCCTTTCCATCTTTCAGTCCCTGGAAAATGACTCATGTGATGAGGCAGTGGGAATGTGACACCAAAGACAGATTTGCCTGTGACTCCGAAGAGCTGCTCAGAGCTCTGCAGAGGGAACCTGGGTTCAGGCATGTGGCCAGCAATCACTGAAGATGGGGATGTGTGTGTTGTTCTGATGGAGTTACCTAGTACAAATTAAAATGGATCCTCTCAGCAGCAATTTATCCCATTTAAATTAAGCAGGGATTACTAGTTTGTAAAACCATACAGGGCTCCAGGGACTGGGGTGTTTCAAGGTCCACAATGAACTGACTTCAAAACTTGCTCCCAAAGAAATGATTGACTAAAATTTCCAAGACCCCAGACTCTGAGCTTTGCTGCACAGGAACATTCCATAGAGGACATTTGGGTCCAACATGATTAAAAGTGCAGTGTCCTTGCTCTTCCAAGAACTTCAGAGGAGCTCAGCAAAGCAACTAGTCTATGTGCATTTTCACTTCTTAAAAATGGTTAACTGAGTTCAATTTAATGCATCATATCCTGTGCTTTTTTCAATCACAATGAGCAATGACCATCCTTGTGCGCGATGTTTTATCTGGGCTTGCATGGGGACAGCGGAAGGAAGTAATAGGGAAAGAGATTCTCCTTTTTTTGAAGTGGGTGAGATACAGCAACAGTGATTTAAAAGGAGCAAATCTGGCACAAAGAGAGAACTGCTTGTGCCTCTGTTCTCGGTGGAGTTTTGAGTCATTCATGCAGTGCAGTAGCTAGGGAGCCTGAGTGACTCATACATTGCTAACTATGGAGAAAAAATATATTTTCTGAAACATTCAAGCATTACTCACATTTTCACTTAGTATCAGCTGATTCTAGTAGCCTTATTCCACCTTTCAGGATTTAGTACAATGGGTTATATAAAAGACAGATTGGGCTCAAGCTCCCTTTAAACTGATGTGCTAAATACGGCATCAGGCATCTTGCCTAAATTATGAAGTATTTTGAGTGCCCCTCAGTTCAGCATGGAAGTTATTATCTTTAACAGGGAGGAGCTGGGAAAAATGCAAAACTCACATTACAGCTGACTTCAAAAGCTCTTGGTAGCTATCTTAACTTCTGTGTTGTGACTTTCATCACAAAGGTTTCTCAAATGTTGGACCAACTGGTAAACAGAGCATATCCAGGGATTTATTACCTACTTTTGAACTGGCATGATTTCTAGGGTCTTCAGTACTCAAAATCATGGAACCAGAAGAAAAAATCGAGTCTTTTCTAGGCTCAACAAGCCCAGCTCTCCAGCCTCCCCTCATACACCGTGTGGTCTTGCCACCTGGCCAGCTTGGTGGCCCTCCACTGGGTTTGTTCCACTATGCCCATGCCTTTCAGTATGGGGGAGCCCAAAATCAGACACAGTGTGTGGTCCAGATGTGGTCCCACAAGTGCTCGGTAAAGGGCAATGATCACTTCCCTTGACCTATGGGCTACACTCTTGCTGGCACAGCCCAATGTTCTCGTGGTCTTTGCCACAAGGGCCCACACTGTTTAAGAGTACTGCACAGTGACATGATGTGGGTCAGTGCAGATGCATTGTATGGCTGCACAGTACAAAGGCGGCCAGGAGATCCACATATACTAGGAGATCTACATATGGTCACACTGTCCATAATTTCATCCACTTTGTGGAAGACTGTGTAGAGTGTTTGGTAGATCCTGGAGTAAGACCAGAAGTCTGACATCATTAAGTTCCTGATTTATTGATAAAAATGAGTCATTTCAGTTTTAAAGAAAAGTGAAATGATGTAGACTCTTTTTGCAGATAGTTTTGAGGTCTATGGAAAAGTGCTGTGTAAGAGCTAGACCCCATTTTGCGTAGGCTTTTTGCGAGTGTTTGTGTGAGGTAGGTCCCTGCTACAAAATTCTACCCTAAAGCAAATTTCAACATTTGTGCTGCATTATTCTAGGAAATTTAATATATCACTGTGGCCAAGAGTTTAGTATGAATCAAAAGAGAATTGGATATTTTTATGGAAAATGGGAATACCCAGTTTTATTAGCAAAGATTACAAAATAAAGAAAACCTCTGTGAGTTCTGGAAAGGTTGAGGATCCTCAATATGAGGCATGTTTGTGCTCCAAATAAATCTGAGCCTTTTCTGTTAGCCATTTCCAAAACGGTCTGATGCCATTTCATGTTTCTTCCTCTGAAGTCCCTGAGAGCCCTTCTCGGAGACAGGACACTGACCTCAGACTGGGAAGGTCCAAGATTTCCAGTACTGACAGACTGAAATATTTCACCGGAGACCACTGAGAGCCTTCCAGTGCCTCCTCTACCCAGGAAGGCAAAAGCATTTTCCTGCTGTTGGATGGGGAAGAACCACAGATGCTCAGCTGCTGAAGCCCAGAAAAACATGGATTTATCTCTTCTGATCACCTAGCAGAGCACACAAGGAAATATAGGCATGGACGTGGTCACAGCAAGCTCGATCTGGCTCTGTAGTGTACTAGGATAAGTCAGATGTCAGTCACCAAGGCTAACACTACAGTTAAGCCTAATTGCAACTCGTGATGCATTTGCTTAGATGTCATTCATTTTCCTAGTAAATAAATAAATAAATAAATAAATTTAATTTAGTTACTAATTTCTAGTGGATTGGTCTCCTTTTAAAGTCTGGCTGACATTTATTGGAGCCAGCAGGTGTCTGTGGGGTACAACAGTGCTCCATCCCCAGTGCGGGGATATCCAGTGTTCAGGACCATCACAGGGGAGACATGGGCGACCCCGGGCTTAGTCAGGCATGTTCTGGAGTGTGCATATCTCAGATAGAGACAGATGGTTGTTAGCTCACTAGAAATATGTAGGTTAATTCCCTAAAGGAATGTATGTATCTTCATCTGATTGCACTTCAGGGGAAATTTGGGTAAAACAACTTCAACGGGAATTGTGGGAAGCACTGAAAAGTCATGTCACAGTTTCCTGTGGACTGAGATGTTTAATGTTAGGCAATGCAGTTTGAAACTGTTAGCCAAGAGGTAAGGCAGTGCTATTGCAAAAGGGCCTGAAGATTTTGTAAGGTAATTGCTAGGAAATTAACCAAGAATAGGGCAGAAAGTGTCATTATGTTACTAAGCAATGAGTAGTGTAACTGTGAATGCAGGATGCTGTCCTGTTCCCCCCATCCCAGAGCTAGAAAACATTCAGAGAAGGACAATCATGAGTATAAAATGGTTTCCTGACTAAAATAAGCGAAGTGGAGCAGGAGTCTCCAGCTTGGGACAGAGGCAGCCTAGGGTCTATAGAGATCTACATATCCCATTGGGGTCCATCGAATTTGGGGTGCCATAGAGAAGGAGAAAGAAATAGAGATTCTTCACTATTTCTCACACTGTAGGAACTAGAGGCGCTCCAGCCATCAGCAGGTTTGGCACAAACAAAATACAGTACTTTTTCACGGAGTACCTATAAAATGATGGAACTGATTGCTGGGGTAATTGTGAAGGTGGAAACCATACAAGGATTCAAGCCAGATTGAACAAATTACCTCTGACTGTGATTATTAAGCATGATATTGCAGATACAGTCTCCTGCTCAGGAAGTCCCCCAACCCCTCCTTTGGCAGAAGTCACCAAGAATGCGGGTCGCTTGTACATGCCCCCATTTCTGCTGTTCTTCATGTATTTTCCCCCACTTCCCACCATCATTCATGGGGGAGGTGCCTTTGAGGAAGGCAGTTATAAATTTTTTCTGGACACCCTTGTGTTTCTCCTCATCGTGATCCCTTTTTTTGGGGATTTCTGTGCTCACATGAAAGCTGTAGAGAGCTCCTTCTCTTGGCTGCATGAATCTGCCTTTGTGCGTGGGGCAGGGAACAGTATCTTTCATAGAAAATTAAAGAAACGACAGGTACAATGTCCCTCAGGTAGCTCAGACCAGGTGGTCACACAAAACCTTGATTTTGGTTAGTAAAAGGGGAAGTGGTGTTTAGGCAATCTCACCAGGATTGTTTTCTTAGTGAATCACATCCTTCTCTTCAGGAAAGGAGGTGGAGCTGTGTTTGGGATCCTTGCTGCCCATAGTGATGGACTCCTTTCACCTACAACATACACGACTTCTCTGGGTGTGTGCTCTTCTTCCTCAGATGGATGCTCCAAAGCCATAAGCGAAGGCAAAGCTGGGTGTCTGTGCTGGGGGCAGAATTTGGAGCACTGGGATGTGAAAAGCTGGGGGAGCATGGTTGGTGTGCTGGAGCAGAGCAGAGCCTGCTGCCAGCTGGGTGACACCACAGGGCTACCTGAGAGGTGGCCATGCCCACCATGAGAGGTGGGGAGTCCTGGAGGTGGTGGGACATGCTAAAGGAAGGACCACAGGGAGCCAAGGCTCCTTAGGGCACCGGGGAGAAAGCCAGCCTTGCAGGTGTGAGGGGAGACCCACCTGTAGTGGCCCTCATCTCCCACTGACCATAAAGGCAGCTCATATCTCTTTGCATGGCACTGGCAAAAATCAAGTCATCTGCATCTGAGGACATTCAACACTGATGCGCAGAAAGTAGACTCCACAACCGAGGTGGTAGTAAAGTAGGTATGTTTATTCAGCGCTGGGCACCATGGGGGGTCGCCCCACCACAATCGTGCGCGCCCAATGAAGCGGCTTTCTCAAATATATATAGTACTTAATCACATAAACATAAGATTTCTGAATATGCCTATACATATTCATGACCTGTCCCCGCTTCGTATTAAAATTAACTCTAATACATCATTTTCATAAACTCCTCCCAACTACGCTTGCGCATTGCCTCCTGGTGGTGGTCGCTGAGGGTCGTGAGGATGAAGGCTGATGATTCCTCTTCATCACCGCAAGTAACCTTTTGCTTTTGCGCAGACTCAGTTCTTCCTTGGTCTTTGTCCAGACCGCAGGGTCGGTTTCAACCGCTTCTCCAGACAGGTTCTTGTTCATTATCAGGACCTGTCCTTGGCATCACAAGACTTCTTGCTTCGTCTGGTTTTCAGTAAACTATCAGGCCTGTCTTTTAGGTTATATATCACTACTAGCCAATTAGTACACAATGTGTTATTATCTCTATCATATACCCCTGACTCAAACACCCCATCCTGCTCAGGCGACCAGTGTTGGTGTAGTCAGTGGTGGCTCACTATGCAGGTCTCTGGCAGAGGAAACCAGGACCCGCACTGTCCTCCCAGCCTCACCTCTTCTGCAAAACCCACTCGATACCAATTGCATGAGGTGCACTCTGCTCATGACTGACCTTCTGGGCAGCTGTGCCCCACAGTGTGACCAGCCCTTGTGCCCCAGCCACCCCAGCGATGGGATGCTCCCTAGGCTCTCACAGCTGCATTGAGCAGAGCTGCCACCTTCAAAATGGCATGTCTCACCTCTTTATCCATCTTTTCCACCTTCCTCCTGCCTCTGCCCTGCCTCATCCCGCTGCTAAGCAGGGATGGACATAGCCATAGCGGGGCCCCGGGGAAGGAGCTGCACAATGGTCGAGGCTTTGCTTTGTCGAATGTCACCATGTGCGCAGTGTGTGGGGTTGTGCGATGGGGGAAGGAGGGCATCCCCTTGTCACTCCCAGCCTCTCCATCACATTAAGCCTCTGCTTTAGAGTGGAAACTCTGGAGCACACACTGCCATTTCTAATTACTCTATACATGACTTGGCACAATAAGGCCCTCCGTGGTGGGTCTCCAGGAGCTACTGTAATTCTCTGTATGCACCCTATATGATCAGGAGGAGTCACTGGGGAATTAACACTGCCGGTTTCAGCCTGCCACTGTGCTGCATGAATAATCACGGAAAAAATTTGCATTCATTCAACAGTGTGTAGGAATGTTTAAATTATAAAACCCATTTTCATTTAATTAAGGAGGAAAAAAATAAAAAAAATCATCATTCATGTTAGATAGTCTGAAATCCTTAATTTGCTTTAAATGAAAAGGTTGCTGTCAGTTTAAGTTCAGTCTAGAAAGATGAATAATTCGTTTGATCACCTGAGAAAGAGGAGATCATGTTGCCCAGTAGTTTGTTATTGTATTTCAGCAATAGTGTCCTTCTCATCCGAGGTTAACTAGAGTTACAGAACTGTCAAAGCACCATGCAGCTGTTTCTCTGGCTTTATGTCCTTTGATAGCTACTGCTGAAGCAGAAGACATCCCCACAATGAAACACAAAAATATGCAGGAATCATTAAGAAAAAGCTTTCTCCTGCACCTCTGTAAATCCAATTTACATCTAAGTGAATCAGCTGTATTTCTTAAAAAAAAAAAAAAAGGAGAAACATAGGAACCTGAAATGGCTAATTATTTTTTGGAATCATAGCATTTTGACCAAAGAAAGGTCTTCAGAGGGTATTTTCATTTTTCTGTTCACAGCAGAACAGAATCTCACTAATATGGAGACTGTTTCTTCCCCTTGCCTTACTAAACTGCACAGCGTAGGTCAGTCACGTTCCCATCCCTCAACTGGACAATGCCTTAATTAGAGGAAGATCCCAGATGAAGGGTTTCTGGGTTCCCAAGGCATAAGGGTCTGCAGCAAAGTGATGGATGTGCAGGTTTGTGCCAGCCCACCCGCTCATGGAAGAAGATGTGTTGAAGCTGTGGGACATCAGTGGGGATGGCACTACAGAGATGGATGGCGGTGGGGGACACTAGTGGTGCCTCCAGATGAGACCCACCTCTCTCCTTGCATCTGCCCTGAGCAGGATTTGCCCATCAGCTCCCTTCACTTTGAGCATAAATGCTGTGGGCTGTGGGTACAGTAGGCTGTGGGTCCTTTCCTCCTAAGGTAACCCTCTAAATGCATTTGGACATGTTCCACCCAAAAAGCATTGCTGAAAGAGCTGGGGGTGACCACCCCATGCCCTGTCTGTAAACAAGGAGTCCAGGGAGGGTGCCCAGTCCTGCTTGGCAGGTTGTGTGCCAAAGGCAGATGCAACATGCCCTGATTTGGGGTGAAACAGCCTTTTCCCTGCATATTGCCTAGACAGCTTAGCATTTACAGCTGGGGAGGGGCAACAATGCCAACGGGCTACAAAACATGGGCAAACCCAGACACTGACCTACCCTTGCTGGGAAAGCACCTCGTTGGCCTCTCCAAGAGCCCTTCACACCCAGGTGATAATAAACCGACATGTCACCATAGCCTCTCCCCATCGCCTCCATCCCGTCACACGAACAAAAGTCAGTCTGGGAAAGGTTACAGGTTTCGTGTGTTTATCCCCAGGATCTGTGCTCGGCTGTTCCCTCCACCCCACCTGCTGCTGCTGGCGCTGATGCTTCTCCCCATGCACATCCCACTGGGATGTTGAAACGAAGAAGTGTGTCTTTCATTTCTCATGGGAACCCCTGGTTTCTAGGAAGCGCATGCAATGCCTTTCTTGATCACAAGCAGTCATCGTGGCTTGGGTAAGGACTGCTGCTTCAGTCCTGGGCACTTTATTAACTAGAAGAGAATTTGTATGAAACCTCAAATTCTGGGAAAATCTGGGTTTGTATCCACTGCCAGATATCCACTGTATCCAGTGTAGCAGGTTCAGACCGGTGTTGCTGATGTGGACATGGGCTTGAGAGGCCCCATCAGGGCTTTCCCCACCACGTTCTCCTTCACAGCACATCCTCTTCAGTCTCCTCAGGTTGCTCTGCTCCACCATGGGAAAGTCCTCGGCTAACACAGCACCTACTTGTCATACCTAAACACTGGACCAGGAATTTGTCATGGGACCATGAAATCCTTTGTTCATAATTTTTCTTTTCTTTTTTTTAAATAATCCACCTCAAATCCCACAAGGCTGAAACCACCACACCGTGCCCCCAATTAAAACGTTTGACTTCTCAGGTGCAATTAGTCACACCTAATTTAGGCAGATGTCTGGCATCCCAAGCTCCTTTTAGAGCTGGCTGGTATCAACAGGTCCATCTAGAGAGTGTTCTATGTGACATGTTGCATGTCGTACCCAAGGACGTGAGGACTACTCTGGAGATATCTATTTGTCCAAGTGCTTTAATTAGAGTAAATTAATCCCTCTGCTCCTGCTCCTGTACCGTTTCTTCACCATTTTCTTTTCCTTTTCATTGTATTTCATCCATCTGTAGTGCCCTGTAGTTAACTGGCGAGCTTTTCACAGCACAGACTCTATTTGTGTTTTTACAGCACCCGCTAGAGACGATCCTTCAACCTGACCCTTTCCTCCAGAGGCTGCTACAAAACAAACTGCTGCAGAGCGTAAGGCGGAAAACACATGAGGTCCAGCTACTGCTGTATGTGGCCCAAAGGTGCCTTACTTGATCCACACCAAAATACAGGCTGGTGCAGCTTGTGCGCCCACTGTGCGGCTTGCACCTGGCATGCAGTAATAGCTGTTATCTGACAGCCTGCAGTCCGATCTTGGGGCTGTCTCCTCTGAGCAGCGATGTCAGGACGGTTACGCAGCACTAACACATCAGCCCCGTTGTCGCTGCGGGTTTCAGGCGAAGTGGTGACTGTTGCATGAAAAACCGCCTCTTCTCTCAAGGAGCCAAGCGAAGGCTGATGAGAAAAGTCATTGCACAAGCTAGTACTTCCTAGCATATACAAAATGTTTTCTGGTTCTCTGCTTGCTGCTATTTCACCCTCAGCCTCACTTTTCATTTAAGCCATCTTGCAACAAAGAAGGATTTTTGACCAGTGAAGTGGTTTTTCTCTTTTTCTAACCCCAGCACCATGCAGAACAGGACCTCGCTGCAAAGCACGGGGTTTGTGAACTGTTACAGTAGACACAACATCAGTAGCAGGGATAAGGAAAGGGTGCAAACCCTTGACCCAATGTCCATGAGATTAAGCTTCATAAACATGGGTGGTAGTCCAGCCTTGGCTTCCTGAGCACATCGTCCCAGAGGCATTACACAAACACAAGGGAGCATCATTCACACACATTCAGACCAACAGGCCCTTTGCAGTCTGTGTTTCCCAAACACCAGTCTCAGCTCTTCTATATCTGGCATCATTTTTCCTGACTACATACATTTCCTTTTAACTTTAAATTCATTGGGCGCAGTCTAAGTTCTTGTTTCGATGAAGTTGTCCAAGAAAGTCACACAAATTCAGGCTGGAAGTTAGGAAGATGTGTTCAGTGACCAAGCAAATAAAGGGTAACTCAAGCTTTCCATTGAGTAGGTGAAGTGAAAGAGCAAACCATCCTTGAGGATGGTGTATAAAAGGAATAACACAATGCAGTTGCCTGAGATAGCCCAGGCATCCTTTTAGGCCCTATGATTCACATGACATTTGTGCCTTATTCACAGCTTCTCAAACGTCTGTCTCCCACTGTTATTATTTTTAGCTTGGTTTGCTAAAGAAACAAGGCTGATGTGATGAGGCTGCCCATCTGCCTGGCTGTCTATTGGTCCCATCTGTCCCTTCCCCCAAAACCCTGTGAACCTGCTGGCCTGTTTCAGTCCGGTCTGATGGCGCGATGGAGGTCTCAGGGTGAGTTATGCNAGCACAGCACCTGCGTCCATAACCCTGGGTAACTCTCCAGGTAAAGGATTCGGCTCTCGGTTTGTGGCTGATTTCATGTGTTAACTGCCTCTTGACATGAGCTTCTTCAGGCACGAATTTGATTTGAGTCCTGAAGCTGTGCATGCCCGTGTTTACACTGCACACCTACCTGAGTATGAGAGGAGAGTGAGGCCTCTTTGGGGAGCTTTGCCATCCGTGCAGGAGCACAGAGTGATCAGTCCCAACTCCAGATTTCCAGAGATGCTGACTTGATCCATTGTCCATCTTCCCACACTGCCGAGGCAGCATTTAAGCACCCAAACAGATGCTGTATTCTGGCAGAGAATATACATGTGTGCTTAGGCTTTTCTGCTTGGGCTGCTCAAACTCTAATGTTAAACTGCTCGTCTTTGCAGGAATGAGATGGCTCTGTGCAATAGTCTCACGGCTCTGAAAGCTTTCGAGACTGGCTGTGTATCCTCCAGACTCTCTCACTCTTCATTTTTTTATAAGCTGAATAGTCAGGATAAAGCTGCATTTCCTTTCCTGCAGGGCATTTCCTTCCTTCCGTTGTGCATCACGCACACCTCGCCTTTTTGCAGGTACGAAGGATGTAATCCCGCTCAGGTGCTCCCAGGACCCCCCTGCGACTGGCAGCCGATGAACAATCCTGTCTTTTCATTTTCGTGCTTCCTTTCTTCAGAGTGACTCAACAGCCTCCGCAGATCCTCCGCTTCCCTCCCAAATGGAGTGCATCTCATTTCCGGGCCTTTTTAAACTCACCAAAATAAAGTCCGCGCGTTTAACAAGGAGAGCAGTGCAGGGCTGTGCATCCTGGCAAGGGCGCTAATGGCACAGGCAGGGCCTGGGCAGGGACCTGCCAGAGGGGGACAGCTCGTGCCCCGCTCCTTTTTCGCCACTTCTATTAGGATCCCGCTCTGCAAATGTCACGCTTAGTGTTTTGATGCCTAAATTTCAATCGCGGCCACATGATCGGCTTGTCTATAAGCAAAAGACTTGCCCCCTTCCAGAATATGAATTACGGTCATGAATTCACCCTTGGCTAAATCACATGTTTATTCCCAGTATGAAGCTATGAACTCTGCCCCTGTGGAGAGGAAATCATTACCCACGTCAGTGCCCTGACAAGGGGAGGGACCGAGGAGGGAGAAGCACAAACATCACAGGAAAAGCCTAACGTGCTCGTTATGAATAAAATAACCAGCCCAGCTTTAATCATGGAACAGGGTGGCTCCAAACAGCATCAGATACCTCATTTACAAGGCATAGGACTGATACTTCTGCCCACTGCCACAGGAGTTTTATTTTAGGTGAGAAAAACAAAGAGAAAACACTTAAAAGTCCGGAGAAAGTGGAAGGATCCTTTTCAGCATAAGTGCCAGTTTGCGTCTGTGCGGTGTGGAGTAAAAAAGCAATTTTGCCGCGGCCTGACCTCCCTAAATCTTCGCTTCCATGCCCAAACACGGGCTTTGCGGGCTGTCAGAAATGAGCTGCTCAGGGGGGTCCTGCTGCGCGGAGGCAAGGGCAGGCGGAGGGCTGACTGGGGACACCGATGCTCCCTCCCCCTCGGGTGCTCCCTGCGTGACGCCGGGGAGGCATCGGAAGGCACCCGCCTGCCACGCAGCCGAGGATTCCCCTCCGCTGGGGAAATCTTCAGCGATTTTCTTCCTGGAGCTGCTAGAGGAGACATAGCTACCACGTGTGACATCCACAGGGACACTGAAGTCCCCTCCTTTACATGAAAGGCTGAAGGGGAGTGTGTATGCTGTTAGGGAGCAGCCCGAGAGAGGCGAGGCTGCCGCAGCTCCAAGCCCCCAGGTCCAGTTCCCCATAGGCACACACGCATGTATACCACGCACACATGTACTCGTGGTCAGACACACCGATCTGCACAGACAGATGTGGCCAGCGCTCACGTAAACGCAAACAGCGCTGGTGGCCTCATCCTGTTCCCTTCTCTGGCTGAGCAGGGTGACAGTCCATCCGTGGAAATTATACATACACAGGGCTGCAGCCGGGCTCAGACACTAAGCCTGCCCAGTGGATGCTCCCGGATCCCAGTCTGCCCAGTGACCAGCAACCGGGCATGCGAGCCCCCAATGGTGCAGCTCCGGTCTCTCCCATGGTGGCACCCCAGGCACACGTCCCTCTGACCCTGCTCCCGCTCCAGCTGCTGCACTCAGACCCCACGTACCCATGGACACTGAAGGGGGTCCCTCCTCCAGGAGAAGTTAGAAATGATATTTAATGAGGAGACAGGGCAGACTGTGCTGGGCAGGGCAGGGCATGGCCGGACAAGCGCAGTGACCAGCCCTGGCTTATCCCCGTATCCCTCTATTTTCCCACACTTGTTCCTCCCCAAGTGACCTTGATCCCTTCCTCTCCCGCATTTGGTTCCTCCTTGCTTCTGGGCTTCTCCAGCTGCCGCGGTGCCTCCAGGTTCCCTGTGTGTGTGGAGACAGCTCTTTGATGGGCCGATGGCACCGGTGGGAAGCTTGGGAGGAGCGGGGCAGGGGGTGACTCACCAGAAGTCACCTCAAATTACTGGCCTCTTGCAAAGGAGTGTGTGTCCTGCTGCAATCACACTGGACGTGATTTTTTTTGTTCAATGTAAGATCCTCAGGTTAATAAAATCTGCTGTGGACATTATGGCTGACATAAGGGATACTGAACACTCTCTTCCCTTTCAAAGGGTCATTTTTATTTTGCTGGGAAATGTTTTTAAAAATACGCCAGAGCTGTCTCTGCTGCGCACAAGCCTCTGTGCACCACCCTGAGCACTGTCCCAGCACTAAGCTGCATTTGTGCGCTGCCTCGGAGCTGTGCTGTTTGTGGTGTCTCTTCCCAAAAGCAATTGCATCTGGGTGATGGTGAAGGCTTGGGGCACCTCCAGATAGCTGATTCACTCCCGCCGTTCTTCAAAGGACAACCGAGAGGGAGCCATCCCTTTCTGTTTCTTCTTCCAAACTGGCATTTGCTTTACACTAATCTCCTTTATTGTATATGAAACAACAACAGGCTTTGGTAAATTACTTTAGTAATCAAGCCCTTGCTTTATTTTATTGTTTTATATAGCAACTATTAATTGCCTTGTGTACAAAAAGATATTTTCCCCTGATTGTTTAATAGCATGAAGGACAAACACTTTTACATTTCCAGTGTGTTATTTGGTAGGTTTCTGGTGAGCAGGATTTTCCTCAGAGTCACCACTGGGTTGTGGTGAGATAATAGAGAGCTGGAGCAGAGCCTTGGGTCAGCGGCAGCCAAATAACAGTGTCCTTCAGTGTTCACTTGGCAGCACTGTCTGGCCCCGAGTCCTTTCTTATCAACAGAGAGCGCTGTAGAACACTTAGAGAAGTATCTGAAATCAAAATTTGGAGGTGAAATAAAAGCCAGCACTACTGACCTTTGTGTAGCACCATTAACTTGCCTGGTTTCCGTCAGTAAAGCTCTGCTACAGCTTTCACCCAAGCCCGAGGAAATCTATTACTGTTTTGTTCTTTTTGCTGTCCTCAGGTCAAGACTAGTCAAATATGGCTTTTGCATTTAGTTGAAAGCCCGTAACAACTTTTCTATCTGGGACACCCTTGCCTTGGCTACCCAGTTGTGGTGCTGCCTGTGGGAATACAGCTCTGTCTTTCTCCTAGACAGTCTCTGGGGGCTCTTGCTGAGCTCCAGTTTCTGATACCTGCATGATCCCACAGGTAGGTCAGTTTGGGAGCAAGGGGAAAGGCATGAGGGCTTTCCTTGGAGCATACCACACAGCTTGCTGGCCATGTGGACTCAGCTGTGTACCTTCAGCAGCATGCTGTACTGCCTGGAGCAGTGTCCCCAGTCTCCATTAGTTCATGAAGCCAGCAGCAGTGTCACACTTCCCCCTACAGATCTTGGAGGAACCAAGGAACTTTTGTTCCCTCTGTGCTTGCCTGGCCCCAGACCTCACACGCAGCTGCTGGCTGGAAGGACACAGTCTCAGTGGTTAGTTCAAACATGCCCAGTTATGCTAGCATCTTTCCTCATGGATTTAACACCTCCCCATATGCTGTGGCCTATTTGGATGAACACGTCACCCATGGCTATAAGCAGGCTAGAAGTGTACCCCCTCACTGTTTTAATATCCATCACTCATTGGCAATAGCACTGATAGCACCTGGTCAAAACCCCACTGAATTTTCCAATCTAATCTACTCTGGTAGACCTCAGATCAAGGGGGCAGGGACCCAATGATCCACAGCCAGTTTTGCCACTGGGGGAGATCATTTTGCTGTCCCAGTGGTGCCACTAAGCACCTTGAATCTGTACAAGGGTTTGGATTTATTAAAGGTGCTTTATACTGAAATGCCCAACAGGGATTAGTGACCAGCGAGCATCTCTGGCAGTCAGAAACCTCTTGATCACATGTCTAAGTCTGAATGTTGCAAACATGGAGACAGGGTCCTCTTTCACCATGGAAGGTAGATCACCAGCAGGGTGCTCTGCCACCATGCAGTGACCACAGGGACGGTGCTAGAGTGCAGACAGGGATCTCTGGCTCTCCTATAAATATTGCTGCAAAGATTTCATTGGTACTCACCTTACTGCCAATACTGCTCCTCATGAGACTTCTTGCAGGTGCTACACAGATGAGCAGTCCACCTGCATGCCAGCTCCCCGCCTCCCCTTCTCGGTATCGTGCCTTGTTGTCATGGTCGAAAGCAGAGAGCTGGGTTTTTTTACCTCTCAAATTAGCTGTGAAAATTCATATGAACATTAAGTTCTTTAAACTTCCAGTACTAATATTCCCTTTGTTTACACTCAAATCCATTTCTGTCCTTATTTCAGAAATTAATCGCTGCATGTATAGCATCCTTCTCCTTCAGCTTAACATGCGGGGAAATCTTGTCCCATACCGTCACGGTTCCCTGCGTTTGCGCTTTGTCTTTTTTTATATGGCAAGTTTGTGCCTGGATTACTGAAATGATTTCTTACAGTTTCCAGCACTGGGAGATGAAGCAGGTGAGTAGGTTCAGGACTCCACTTCCCACCTCCTGCCCTCGTGTAAGGCGACTTCCCTGTGTACATGCCCGGGTTACCAAAGCAACTCCCGGGGATGATGATTCCTGCCACTTGGCACTGAGTATTTGTTGAAGCCTTTCTTAACAACACGTAAAGAAAATTCACTCCTGTCTGGTATGCTGTGAAAGAGGAGCACTGCTGTGAGAGAGGGGGCTGCACGCCTGAGGTACTGGTACCCACCAAAGGTAGTATTCTCTGTCAGACTGAGCAGGGCCAGGGCTGTGCCCCGCTGCTCTCCTGGCTTAGGGAGTACTTTGCCATTTTCCCCTTGAGATTACTTGCTTTTCAAGTAACCAATCTGTAAAATGGGGATAATCCCGCCTCCCATGGCTGTGCCCAAAAGATCCAGTAATATTTTCCCTGATATTTTCAATCTCTGGAAGTCCCTGGGGATACCCCAGGACCTTACTCATGGTCTCAGCACCCAGCTTTCCCAGCAAGACCTTCGTCTCTGACTCGGTGTGACCGTCTGTGACTCAGCTCTGAAATACAGTGTTTTTCCACTGAAGCTCTGAAATACGGTGTTTTTCCACTGATAATTTTGATAAGTATAACCTTAAACTGGGCTACATTACAGATGAGAACCCAAGAACATTTTTAATCTCCTGTTATTTACTTGTAACATCATGAATCACGGCATTGCACAGTGTACATGATATTCCCTGATGATATAATTACAGTGCTCTCTATATACTGTGCTTTCTTAATTCATTGTATTCAACATTCACCTTTTAGCAAGGCGTGCTTTAATTTTCGCATGCACGTTACTCAGTTCGAGACTAAACATGGGAATTGAAAACAAAACTCCTGATATAACAGCCACATCGCGCCGGCCGTGTATCTGCTGTGGTTGCCGACCTCCCACTGTAGCCTTTGCTCCCATCCCACACATGAGCAGCACTGGGTGGCTACAGGACAGGTGCAGCGAGATGGCTTCTTTGATCTGGACTTTATAATGTGTGACTGGAGCCCGTTTCCCAGCCTTATCAGCCAGGATGTGCTTACACGATGAGAAATATCTCTGTGGTAATTGTGAGTTGCCTGCTCTTGATGGGGGAGGCCTCAAAGCTAAGTGCTGGTGGCACTGGGCAAGGTGGGAGTCTGGCTGACAGTCCAGCACCCTCACTGGTGCCCTTAGCTCTCTCCTCAAATGCTGATTAGGCCAAAAATTGTGGAAAGGAGAGTACTAAGAAACCCATTTTCCCCCAATGCCTCCACACAGCATGTCCCCTAGGGACAAGCAGGAGAGGGGAGGGGAGTGCCCGGGCTCCCCAGACCCTGGGGGCTGGAGCTGCAGGTGTCCAGGGCAGGGAGAAGCCTATCACCCCATCCCCAGTCTCCAGCAGAATAAGCAGGGCTTGTGCCCACATGGACAAACTCCCCTCCCTCCCCCAAGGATTGCTGCTCCCAGGCCTTTACAACTGGTCCAGGATGCTGGTAAATGTGTGTAGCCAGTGCTGACCTCAGTTGCCTTCATCCTCTCCCCCACCATTTTCTCCAGGTCAGTCCCAACTCGCATTTGTACTCTGAAGCTTGCCAGGCAGGAGAAGGAAAGCAGCCTTTCCAGGTCCAGGATGCATGGTCCCTCATCTGCTGCTAGTTCAAGAAAGGCTGAAGCTGCTTGTTGAGGCTCAGTGTCAGATATGAGAGTTTCAGTTACTGAGCTGTAGTGGATCTGCCTGGAGAAAAGCCCTTAAAATGGCAAGCAGCACCACCTCCAGAGCCTCCTCCGATGGTGCAAGTGGGGCTGCCTGAGTCTGGGTTGATCACGGAGCTGATCTGGAAAGCTTGATGCAGATTCCAAGGAAATGACCTCTGCTGAGCTGACCGTTGCTGAACCGAGCATCACTGAATCATAGAATGGTTAGAGTTGGAAGGAACCTTAAAGATCATCTAGTTCCAGTCCCGCTGCCATGGTCAGGGACATCTAATCAGCACCCCCACACCCAAGCTTTTTACCCCAAGTTTTTTACCCCAAGCTTTCTTAAAATTTTAAACTCATTATCTGTTGGGGTCCCAGCCCTGCCATAGGCAGGTAACTGCCCCTTGGCAGTTACCAATACAAGGATTTGTCCATAATCTATTTCTCTCTGTGCCACCAAACCTTGCAGGGAGGATGCCAGTAATTTTCCAGGCTTGCCCCCCCTCCCAGTTCAGCTGACACCAGTTGCTGCTGCGTCACTGAGGGGGCCACAGACATGACAAAGGTGAGTAAACAAAGCGCAGGCTGATCAACAAACAGCCTTACAGGTGCCTTCCCATCACGGAGCGCATCCCACAAAGCCTTGGATTTTCTTTTGTTTCCTTTCCTTCTCCCACGTCTGATTTTCATACTTATGAACATGCAAATGCAACAGGGAAATTTAGGAAATCTGTTACTAAGGCAACTGATTAGGTGATGATGCAAGTTACCTTGTTATTTGAAAGTCAAGGTGCCCTGCGTTGGAACAAGCTCCTACCAAAGGGGAGAATGGAAGTTTTCATAATACTTACCCACTCAAAGGTAGCATGGCCCTAAATATTACTTGCCTTGAGAGTACACTGAGTGTGCCAGAAGCCAACAAAATCCAGCTGCCTTATCTGTAAAGTGAGTGGAGGCAAAATCTCCTCCTCGCTCCCATGCTGGCAGGATCGGGGTTAGGGGGCAACTTGCTGTCAGCAGTAGATGTCACGCAGTCTGTGGGAAAAAGAGCTTATGTGAGGTGAGTAATTAACCAGACATCCACTTATAATTACATTTAATTATAAAGAAGAGAAATCAAAGCAGCAAAGATGCAGGTCCTCAGACCTAAATGTTGAACCTAAATGCAATGATACAGATCATAGAATCGTAGAATCATAGAACTGTCTAGGTTGGAAGGGACCTTGAAGATCATCAAGTCCAACCATTAACCTAACATTGCCAAAACAACCACTAAACCATGTCCCTAAGCACCACATCTGCCTGTCTTTTCAATACCTCCAGGGATGGTAACTCCACCACTTGCCTGGGCAGCCTGTTCCAATGCTTAACAAACCTTTCTGTGAAGAACTTTTTCCTAATACCCAATCTAACCCTCCCCTGGTGCAACTTGAGGCAGTTTCCTCTTGTCCTATCACTTGTTACTTGGGAGAAGTGACTGACCCCCACCTCGCGGCAACCTCCTCCCATGTAGTTGTAGAGAGCGATAAGGTCTCCCCTCAGCCTCCTTGTGACCATTTGAAATGGGGCCTGTATTTGGCTAAATCCACCAGCTCCAGAATTTAACTTGCTTCTGTACCTTCTTCTTACAGGGGGAGGGAGAACCCTTGGGTGTGAATCCCCCTGCAGGCAGACTCCCTGTGGGATGCAGCAGGTGCCCAGCTCTGGGATGTCCCCGCTCCCCGGCCCCGGGGCAGAGCTGGCCTCGGCCGCCTGCCACGCACCATGCTCGGGTGCGCATCCGCGCAGCCGTGTGCTTTCTGCAGTGATTTCCCAGCGGGCCAGGGAGGGAAAATGAAAGGTAAAAGAAAATTGCAAAACCGCCTCTGCTCTGTGGGAAATGCTCAGGTAATATGAATAGCAACGGAGACGAGGCAACCCCCTACCACTTTCTAAATAGAGCCAGCAAGCGTGTGCAACACTAGTAAAACTAAAACGATCATCACCATCCTCTTGAGGAATTCATACACTTTTGATTTTTTTTCCTGATTGTAATATACTCTGCTCTTTTTTCCTCTTTTTTTTTTNTTAATAAATACAGCATCTTGGAACACCCTTTTACAGCAGGGCTTAGGGACCACAGTTTTACAAGAGATGGCAGCTTGACTGCAGTCGGTCAGTACTTAAATACTGAAATCCAGTACAGCAGGCAGGGCCAAAGAAAGGTCCCGTGGTGAGAAGCAGAAGTGAAGAAGCCAGGGAAAAGTGAAAAGGCAGTGAAAAAGTGGCTGGGGAAGGGCCGAGGGTGGCTGGGGGAAGCAGTCCTGTATGGGCAACATCCTTGTTTCCTTCTGCCCAGGCAGCCCCTGGGCTCATGTAGGAGGCATTCAGAAGTGATCCCCTCAATGCCTCCGCTTCTCAAAGCCCTCCTCATCTCTGACCCCCTGCCCAGGGTTTACTGGGGCTGTTTCTGAAGCGGCTTTCCTCTGGTAACATCCTCGTTGGGTAATATGGACTTTGCAATACGTGAGATGAGAGCGGCTGGCTTACATCTTTCCTCTGCGCTCTCCGAAATGGGGAGCAGCCCAGGCCTAGAGGCAAAAGCAAGGTTTGCTTTTAGCTACCTGAAATAAGCCTGTTGACTTCATGCGTTGCCTGCGGTGTTTTACCATGAACTTCATGCTCCTTTATGCCAGAGCAAAGAGGGTGCAAGGCCATGACTTCAGTGTGGTGTTTCCCACCCACATTTTGCTGAGGGGCAGTGGGGAGAGCGTTCCACTGGAGTGCTCCAGATGTGCAGGGCTGCTGTCCACATCTGCCACCAGCCTTACAGGCAGCTGGGATGGCTGCTGAAACCCCCGGTGCCCAGCTATGCTTCAAGTACCGCGTATTGCCAGGGAGGAGGAGAGCCCCCCCACCCACCACAAACCACAGGCTCCCAGCACAGCTCAGATCCACCTCCAACCTATAGACCACGGGAAAATCCAGGCAAAAAAACAGTTTAATTCAAATCTCTCCAAAACAGTGGACGATGTCAGGAGCTTCCTCTCCTTTTCTCAATCCAGCTCGAAACTCCTGCCCTCACATAACCTCCTTAGCAAGTTGTTCCCTTTAGCTTTAGCTGCAGCAAAGAGTTCACTCCTAAAGCCACTGGTTTTTTTTTCTTCCTAGAGGCAAACGTGACTGGACTTTTTTGCCTGCTTTCTGCAAAACTTGGGCTTGGGTTCAGCTCAGAAGGGCTCTGCAGTGTCTCGTCAGAGCGTCTCAAGGAGATGGAGGTCCCCATAGGGTCCAATTAGGTTTCCTGCCTTTACATATTTATTTTCCTGATTGTAATATACTTTTATAGCCAAAGGAACTGGAGGATGCTTTTAGATAGAAATCACTCTTTATTTTTATTGTGATATTTATTTATTTGTGGCAATAATTAGGGGTTAATTATGATGGTCTCTCTGCTTCCAGCTTTTCATGCTCCTGTAACAACTTCCTCACACAGATGGAGCCATGTTGAAGCTCACTCTGAAAGTTACTGCAAAACTGTACAGTTATAGGATTTTTGATATGCATTTTTATATTGCTCGAGTGTCAGATCTGAACTGAGGGTGAGTAATAGAAATTCACTGTCATTGAAATATCTGCCAGTGCTGAGCCCTTTGCAAACCCTCCTGCCCACCTCTGTCTCTTCTACCATTTAATTTGTCCCTCTGGTTTTCAGTTCAGGAGTTGGTATTTGCACTGGGCTTTTGTAACAGAGTATTGTACAACACCATGAGCGCTTTCTGTGAGAAGGTGCTAAATAAATACAATCGCGGAATCACAGAATAGCTGAGGATAGAAGGGACTTCTGGAGGTCATCTGGTCCAGATGTAGTCCATGAAGCCTGGCTGACAGACCAAAAGTGTGATCCTGTTTCTGCTTGTGGCAGCGTAAATTTGGAGTTAACATTTCCTATCAACTCTAAGATGCAGACCCATGGTTAAGCCTGAGCTGATTTGTTTTGGTGACATACTTGGACTGGGAGGCAAACGCCAGAATTCCCCAGAGCATCTCAGAAGGAACGCTTCATCTATCCCCTGGTGATCTGGACTTCCAATTAGGATGGGATTGGTTTGCCTTGCAAAATACAAACTCTCATTTTGCACAGCAAGCGCAGTATTACTGAGTTATAGAGCCAGAGAAGCGCTCAGGCTGGGCGGGACCTCTGAAGTGCATGTCCCCACCAAGTTCCTTGCCATCTGCAAACTTGATGTGGGTGCCAGTCCACCCCCTTCTCCAGGTCACTGAGACGTATCCAACAGGACACTTACAGAAAGTGGGAAAACACCCCAGCATGGACAGAAGGTCAGTCTGAAGTCAGAAGGTACGTCAGTGTAGGGAAGGAACAAACCCGAGCCAAGACCTGAGGTAGACACAGCCTGGCCAAGAGACCCCCTGTTACCTGCACAAGGCAGCAGTGCGCTCATCAATTGCTGGCAGCGGTGCCAAATCCTATTTTCCAGGTCATCAATCTTACCAGTCACTGTAAAACATTATATAACTCAGCTCTACTTGATATTCAGCCTGCATCACATCTCTGCAAGGCTTAAGCCAAAGATCTGGGCAGATTTTGCACAATCAGATCCAGCCTGTTAACAGGTGCCTCATGGTTTTGCTGTTGTGGCGTAGCGTGTGCTGCTCCCCAGCCCTGCAGCACCGTGCCTCATTCACATATGCTGTGCAAGGACTGCCAGGCATCACCCCAAAACCCTACTAAAGCGGGCTGCCGAGCTTAACGTTGTGGGCTATGCAATTAAATGTCTGAAAGAAGCACGTGTATCCATGTGAAGGAATGAGTTACTCAGCTTTGCTGGAGTAGTTTTCTCATAGCGCTGAGCCTGTAGCAGGACCAGCACCAGCCAGCAGTGCCCCAGCCCTCCCCTCCATCCTCTGCTGACGGCAGAAATACACAGACCAGAGCGAAGGATAAACAGGGAGGATTTGCTTGAAGGAGGATCTTGTTGGTTTGAAACCCCCTGTATAAGGCTGTGTGCTGTGACAGTGCGTTCCCAGTGCATCCTTTAGGGCTGCTGCACAGCCCATGAGGTCTCTTTTTTTTGCTCTCTTCACCAGCTTTCCCTAAAGTATCAACTCACATCCATTCCTGGTCCTTCATGTGACCCACAGTCCTCAGCCCAGCAGCACCCAACTATGCGGGGCTCTACAGTTCCCTGTATCTCTTCTCCACGTTTTCCTATGGTGAAATTTTGTGAGAGGCAGAGGACAGGTTCAAGAGGGGACAGCCCAAGAAGTAAGAAAATGAGGACAGCCTTACTGGGTCATACCAAAGCTCCATCTAAGCAGGAATTTTGATGGTCTCTGGATGAAGGAGGCAGTCAACATCCAGGAAAGAACACAAAGATGGAGTGGGAGGAGAGAGCACCTGCCCCTCATGCAGCTTGCTGAAGGCAGAAGACTTGCCCAGGTGGAGGCCATAGCGAGCCTGCTGCATCTAATAACCATCCAAGACCATAAAAGTAGGAATAATCACAAATCTTTGTAACCTTGTGTGCAAACCGTGTTGCTGCCTTTTTTTTTTTCTCCCCAACATGCCGTGTGGGTGTAACAACTAAAACCAACAAAAATGCTGGAAGTAAACCCTTCACAAAAATCACTATAGGGCTGCTATAGCAATTGTCTCCTGGGGGACCAGCCGGGCGAGGGGACCAGCCACACCTGACAGATGCGAGTCGCTTTGCCAAGGCACTGATAGACAGCACTCAGATCTGGTGGAGATGAGGGTCATGGCTGGCCCTGCCTGGAATTTAGATGTGCCTCCTGTTCACAAAATCATTCCTGCCTGCTCTCTGCTAACATTTAATATCTGTACAGTTCATGCTCGCAAGCACTCTAAAGCCCTAGCCAGTCACCACAGGCTAACTCTGCATTTAAATATTTGGGGAGAGCAAATATCACATTATGTGTTTAGGATAAGAAAAATCGCTCTTTGCCTCGAGTTGGTTAGACGGATGACTAGCCGGTATGAATCACAAATGTTACAGTCCAATACATAATTCCAGATTGCGCACGGTGTTACAGCACATGGTTATGTTCCCTGATTTGATGGCTTATTTAACTAATCAGCACAGCAGGAGCAGTTCATTTCAACTATTCCGATAAATGAGAGCTCTGTAATTTGCACATGCAGCTGTAATAGTCGTAATGCTTCATTCCTGCTGCGCTGCTTAGTTACATAAACCATCTAGTCAGAATCAATACTTATTTACTGTACCTAATCAACACAGTTTGAATTACAAACATGTGGAATTTGCATATAAGCTGAGCTGAATTTTCCCTCAGGTACCAGTATCTGAGGGTTTCTTAATCCATTCAAAAGGGCAGGAAAAAAGGATGTAAAAAGCCATGGAATAACAAATAGCCCGCGTGAAGGCTTTGTTAGCTCTTTTTGTGGGAAATGCAGGGATTTGACATTCATAACAAGAGGCTGCTGGAAACCACGGAGGAAATCCACAAGAGCAGCCGCTCCTCTGCTGCAGAAACTTTGACTAGTAATTTCCAGGCAGCTTTCAATTACCAGTGGATGGGCTGATGTGCTGGAGATAGAAGGAGCAGACGAAGGTCCGGATCTCATCACGAAGCCCGGTGGCAATCACCAGCCCCCGGGGTGGACAGGGGCTGGTGAAAACCTGCGTGCCGCATCAGGGCTTGTATATCGCAGCCGGTGAGCAGCGCTCCCAGAGGAGGCCTGATTTAGAAACGATCGATCATGCTCATTTCCTACCTGATATCTAATATACAGCAACGATACAGCGTCCCTACCTAAGGCACATGGGTCTTGCCGTGTGTAACGCTGCTCCTCCTCGCACACCCTCAAGGCTGAGCTCTCAACGATACTGGTATAAGCAGCAAACAACAGCTTAGGGGATGGTTGACCACCCACTCCATAGCTTCTTCTGGCATCATCCTTAAAACACTGTCCACAGCGTACCCTGGGTGCCGATGGGGTGAGCTGTGCCGTGCCATAGGTGCCATCAGCCAGAGGCAAGGAGGTCTCTGCTTTTGTGGGCAGAGGGGCTGTTGGGCCAGGTGGAAGCTGGGCTCTGCTGGACTAGCCAAGGTGGCAGCCAGGATCTGCCTGCCTTCTCCCCACAATGCATGCCTTGAAAGATTAAAATAGCACCGTAGTCTGTGTCCATTTGAAAAGGAACTGGACAATTTTGATTCCCAAAATAATTTCCCCTTTGTACAGAAAGTAGCAGAAGGGAGAGGGGAGAATTCGGAAAGGAAAAGGGCCTCATCCTCCAAAAGACATGTTTTTGAACTCCCATCTCTCAAACAGGTTTGCCTTGTCATTTTTGTTTTTATTTCAATTCAAGATTACTTTTTTTTTTTTTTCATTTTTCCTGGAAGAATGCACAGCCAGTTTGTCACAAACATGTTTAATCAGAGCAGATGGAAAGCAAAGGCTGGTAGTTGCTGTGAGCTCATGTGCCTTCACATGGTACATCTGGGGTTGTCTTCCAGAGCTGGCTCCAGGCTTCACAGTGGCCTACACAAAATGGAATTTTGCTGCCCAAAGAAGGCAGATGAAATGAGCTTGCCTGGGGAGACAGGTTTGCTGCCCTGGGTTGGGAGAAGAGGTTATCTTTGCCAGGGACTACATGGTGTCACAGAATAGCCCCTGCCCCTCTTGGGAACAGCAGGGAGGGGAGCTCTGCTTCTTAGGGTGCCCAGTGCTTCTTGGGGGTCCCTCAAGCTTAACACCCCGCTTAGCCCACCTGCACTAAACACAGGCACCCGGTCCTGTCCTCAGTGCCCCAGAGTGTCTGAGATGTCTGCTTGTGAAGGCAGAGGTGGCACAGGTCATGGGGCAGCAGCTAGGGGCAGGTCTGGTTCATTGGGGCATCTCAAATGCTCGCCTATTGAGGCCCAGATTTTAAAATAGGGATAAAAAGAACAATTTTCCTGGCAGAGGAATTGCTGGGTGTTGTCATCCTGTGTTTGAAAAGCACTAAGATATATGGAAGGAGCACATGGACTCAAAATATTGTATGAAATTAATTTGCCTTACTCTCCCTGAAGGGGAGAATACCTGCTCCCGGCTCTTGCTGCACTGCAGAGCAAAAGGCCCAAGTACCACAGCACCAAAATACCTTGCAAACCATAGCCCCTTGGGCATCACCTTGCTTTATGAATCTCCCTCTTTGGTTTTTCCAGCAGTGCTAGAGGAAATTACAGCAAACACGCCAGCCTGCTCCTCTAGGCTTAGCCTGAAGCAGGGTAGCATGGCAGAGCCCCAAAACCAGATTTACACGGTAGGTCCTTTTAGGCATGAGGGCTGTAAACAGGGCTATCCCAGCAGACAAAGAACAGTGCCCCTGAAATAGGGGCAGATTTTGTCCCCAAGCTACTGAAAGACTCGAGAAGGCAAAGGCATAGCCCCTGCACCACGCGCTTTCCCCAGTAAACCACGCTGAGACCTTTTTCTTAGCACAAGGTGAACCATGTGAACCTGCGAGCTCAGAAATCTGTGACTGTAGGGCAAGAGCTCAGTGAGCAAACGTGAGTATCTTCAAGGAACAATTTTAAGATCAGCACGTAGAATACTATGCCCCAGGGTTAATTTTTGCTATTATTGGATTTTTTAATAAAAGGTGTTCTGTGAGGTACCTGGAACAAACCTTGCAGCCACCCCCTGCCCAGCCCGTGACTGCAGAGTGTGTGCGGTGTTGCACATCTGTTCCAAAATCCAACAGAAACCCCTCCACAGCCCGTAGCGTTGTTAGCAATAATTGCACCGTGGCACTTGGTCTCAGCGTGCTTTCCACAGGATCCTGTAACCTGAACTCTCTCCTAGCTGGGCTTCACGGGATGCTGGACAAAAAAGAATAATTCAAGCACTTCTCAGATCTTGGCTTGCTCTTGTACCCACTGTGCTTAAGCCCTGCGACCAAAAGAAACAGATTTAACACAGGCTGCACCCAGAGGGTGGTGGTAAATACCTCCTTTTGAAACTGGCAACCTGTCACAAGTGGGGTCCCCCAGGGATCAATACTGGGACCAATGCTGTTTAATATCTTTATAAGTGATCTGGATGATGGGATCAAGTGTACCCTGACGAAGTTTGCTGATGACACCAAACTGAGTGGGGAAGTGCACACTTTGGAAGTGAGGGCCACCCTGCAGGAAGACCTGGATAGGCTGGAAGAGGGGGCTAACAAGAAATTTGTGAAGTTCAGCAAGGACAACTGTAAGGGGTTGCACCTGTGAAAATGTAATCCAGGAGTGCAGCACAGTCTGGGATCTACCTGTCGGGGGAGCAGCTCTGTGGAAAGGCATCTGGGGGTCCTGGTGGACAACAAGCTCAATATGAGTGAACAGTGTACTGCTGTGGCAAAGAAAGCCAACAGGATGCTGGGTTGCATCAACAAGAGCATCACCAGCAGAGACAAAGAAGTCTTTATCCCACTCTACTCAGCGCTTGTCAGGCCACACCTGGAATACTGTGTTCGGTTTTGGTCCCCACTATACAAAAAGATGTGGACGGGCTGGAGACGGTCCAGCGAAGGGCCACCAAGGTGATCAAAGGACTGGGAAGCCTGCCATACGAGGAAACCCTAAGGGTACTGGGTTTGTTCAGCCTTGAGAACAATAACCATGTTCCAGTATATAAAGGGTGGCTACAAAGAAGATGGAGACTCCCTTTTTACAAGGAGTCACAGGGAAAAGATGAGGGATAATAAGTGCAAGTTACTCCTGGGGACATTCCGATTAGATACAAGAGGAAGATTTTTCACAATGACAACAATCAGCCATTGGAATAATGTCCCCAGGGAAGTAGTGGATTCCCCGCCACTGGACACTTTTAAGGTTTAGCTGGACAGGGTCCTGGGCCGTATTGTCTAGACTGTGCTTTTGCCAAGAAAAGCTGGACCAGATGATGCCTGAGGTCCCTTCCAACCTGGTATTCTATGATTCTATGAACATAAGCCTGGGCAGGTATTGCACCAGCAGCTGCTTTTTTAACTTTCCAGGATCTTCCTTGATGGTCTCTGCTAGTGTTTGGCAGGTTAAGAAAATTGAACCTCAGTATCACTTTGGGCCTCAAAGGATGCCCTCCCTTAAGATACAGGTGAACTGGTGCAATCCAAGGGCATGCAAGCAGTTATCCTGGTGCAAAACCATGTTCCCCAGTGTAAGTACATCCCTACGAATACATGTTTCCTCAGTACACGAGTATGGAGAAGACCTGCCCTGAACGACTCAGCTGTGCGGGTGTGAAGCCTTAAATGCCGACCAGAAGGCACGTCGCCTTTTGGTCTCCCCCGTTTTCCTTATTTGCTGACTGTCTTTTGCACTTGCCAGTTTTGCAGTGTTGCAGAGCCCCACAGGTAGGTACAACTTGCTTAAAACTCATCGCGGCTGCTATTGTGTTTGCATTTTGAGTTTGACCCAGTGCATTCGGATTTTGGCTTTGCTACTTTGTCGGGGGGGAGGGGTTCTGTTCGCAAAATCTGTACGTTGGGGCCCTCGTCACCCTGTTTGGGTTGTGTGTGGAAGCTGGCGGAATAACGCAGGTGCGTANATAGCATAAATATCATATATATAAATACTATAAATAATGTAAGTATAAATATAAATAATATAATATGAATAAATAAGTATAAAAAAATAGTATGAATAGAATAGAATAGAATAGAATAGAATAGAATAGAATAGAATAGAAAAAANGCGGCTGCTATTGTGTTTGCATTTTGAGTTTGACCCAGTGCATTCGGATTTTGGCTTTGCTACTTTGTCGGGGGGGAGGGGTTCTGTTCGCAAAATCTGTACGTTGGGGCCCTCATCACCCTGTTTGGGTTGTGTGTGGAAGCTGGCGGAATAACAAAGGTGCGTATCCCTTCATTCTTTGTTTCACTATAAATGTGTTTTCAGTCCTTATCTATTCTGTGTCCGCGAGCATTTCAAGTGGCTGGATGGAAGTGGATGCACTGGTATTAGTTCTGGCTGTGTTAACCACCTCAGACTTTGCTGGGTACAGCCAAGACAGANATAGAATAGAATAGAATAGAATAGAAAAAATAACATTTCTGACCATTTCTCCACTAATTCTGATGCATGTCTGCACACAAGCACTTACTGTATGGGAACATGGCAGCTTAAACTGAGGCCCATTCAATTAAGTTTTAGTTTTCTAAATCTCCCTGATCTTCTTGTTCTGTTTCCTCCTAGTGGGACAATCATCTCCCTCCCTCTGCCAATCTTCAAGCTGTTTTCCTGATGAGTAGCACCATGCTCATCACAACAGGGAATGGAAACAACACCCTTGACCAAACTTACCAGCAGAGCCCGGATTCCCCGTATGGCACCAAGTGCTTGCCGGGAGCAGTCGGCTCCATCCCTTGAGGAACCATCCCAGGCAGATTAAACAAATGTGAACCGCAAATAAATTTAAAACGAAGTCCTTTGGAAGAAATAAGAAAATACAGAAAAATAAATGAACAAATTAATAAAATGCAGAGGGCAATATTCTCCACAGAGTTCCTGGCTGCTGCTGTGGTAGCCACACACATCCAACCAGCCCAGGTTTGCAGCAGACCGAGGCAGAGGGCTGGGAGCAAAAGGCGCTTTGTGGGTCTGTGGGTGTTCATCGGAGCAAACCTCCCCCGATGGGGCCAGCACTAACCAGCAGAGGGCAATGCCAATATGTATTTCACACATGCTTAAAGGGATGGAGGATTTCTTGCTCCCAAGCGCAGCGGGTGAACGGTAAAGAGAGGATGGCTGATGGGACATGACCTGACCAGCACTGGCAAAGCAATCTTCTCAACCCAGGTTCTGGTTTCCCCGGTCACCATGGCTGCAGTTGTGCAGCAAAGCCCAGCTCTCAGCAAAGGCAGCTGCCCACATCCCTTTCACCCCGGTACGGTGCATTTATCACAGAATCACACAGAATCACAGAATCTCCTAGATTGGAAAAGACCTGTAAGATCATCTAGTCCAATCATTAACTTAACACTGACAAGCCCACCACTAAACCATGTCCCTGAGCACTATATCTACACAACCCTTATCAAAGTGTGTGTATGATGGTTTCTTTGTGCACCTGTCTGTCCTGCACCTTAGCTGGATTGTTATGATCCTGGTGAGAAAAACACTCAGAACTCTGCAAAGTACCACTTAAAATGCTATTTATTAGACCTAATAGTATAAAGAAAGAGAGAATAGTATAGATAACCAAACATCCCCTTCGATGCTGGGAACCCCAAGTTGTGCAGCATCAAACTGGCCTCCCTCCCAGCAGGGCACAGCTCAGTGCGCACACCCCCGTTCGTAGAAAGGGTTACCCCATTTTGGTCATTCAAGCTATTCTAGGATTTTCTGACAGGAAAACAACTCTGTTCATCATTTCTCCTGTCCAGACAGGTTGTTCACATGAGAACTTGTTGCTGCACTGTTAGATAAAGGCAAGGCCACGGTGGTGGCCCAATCGCGGTACTGAGTGGGAGCTGCCTGCAGGATCCTCTGCAATGACCCGGCTGGGTCTGTCCTGTACTGATGGAGACGGGCAGCCAGCTGATACGTGCAGCCTACCTACACAGGCACGCTGTTATGTGGATCACCAGCTCTTCCCATTGGGATCACTACAGGTGCTGCCTCCTCTCTCCTCAGTCTCCGGAGGACTAGGCATCATGTTAGTGCTCGAGTTTACCCTGCAGCTTCAGATACAGACAGCTGAAAAATAAGCCTAGGAAAAAACAAAGCATTTAACAATGTTTTCATCTTTCTTTTTTTCTTTTTTTTTTCTCTTTTTTTTTTTTTTCACAACAAAGGGCGTTATGTTTCCCCGATATGCTGGTCCCCGTTTTTAAATAGCTGTTTTCCCTCCTGACAAAGGAGAAATGCTATCCATCTGAAAGATACTCCCTTCATTTTTGTCTCACATTTCTGCCAGTAATTGTATATGTACCTCTATTTATTTCTATGTCTCTATCCACGATAGGCGAGAAAGCAATTCTGGCATGAATATACTTGTTCACATGCCGAATCCCCATTTGCTTGAATAAAATTCCCTGTCCAGACATCTGTCTACCCATCCATCCAACTACTCATCCATCCACACAAGCAGAAAACCCCATGAAAATATTTTCAGAAAAACAACCAAAAAGGGGTACAGTTGTGACTGTAATAAACTGTAGGTAATTGAGAGCCCTATATTTAGGCTTTTTTTGACAACTCATCCCTCTCTGACTTATGCTGTACTGCCAGTATATTTACGATGGGAAAACTATATGAAGAAAACACATACTTGTTGGCTGAGTAGTTTTAAAAAACTGCTGCTGTTTACCTTCTGAAATATTAGGAAACAGTCAGAAAAAAATAATATTGAGAGAAATTTTGCTGTAATCTTTCATCTGGTGTGTTTTTTTCAAGCAGGGGTATTAAATAACAGGAAGAGAGTCATGCAGGTAAAAAACCTAGATGAAGTTTTGATAAAAGAGTAATCTTTTCACTGCTCTTACAGCTCAGTAGCTACAACCGAAAGTGGCTGAACTTCCCCCAGTACAGTGCTGGACCACCTTGGAGAGCCTAGGGTTTGGAAGGGAGGTGTCTCTGTCCATCAATTTTCAATTGTTGCTGAAATTTGTTGAGTTTTCCAACATCACTATTGAATTTTTATCCTAGCCCAAGCTTGTAACAATAAAGACGATGAAACTGTGGGCCAAGTGAGAGAAAAGAGTATCTTGATGACAAGATACATCGCTTAGAGTTCCTCGGGATGTGTGCCATTAGGATTACATGGAACTAGCAAATGTTGGAGGGAAGAACTCTGCAGTAATGCTCAGGTGGATTATCTGGTTAAATCTTCCAGCTGCAACTTCTGTGATCCTTCAGTAGTGAGAAACAGATGCAGGAGAGATTGCACAAAATTAAGTCTGAGTCTGGTAAATTAGTATATCTGAGGAGACACGTTTAAATAAGACTGCACATTTACTCCTTTGTGTGGTTTTGGCACCCAAGGCCAGTAGATCTTATCGTGAAGACATTAAAGCTATGTCTTTTCTTTCCACTTGACAGACATTTCCTTTTGCTTGATGGGTTGCAAGTTTGTGATAAAATATGGGATACCCCAAGAACACCAAAACAATGCTAAATAAATGATGTTATAAAATTGTCCATTTTTGCAGCATCCTTCACCTTCTCCCCTGCCTCCCTGCATGCCTCATCATTTCTTAGTCTCACATCCCCCTAAAACATGACCAAAAAATGGCATTACACACCCTGCCCCTCACCAGGCCTTTGCTCCTTAGCTCCTCCTTGAGTTCAATGGGTTTTGCCCAGCCACCTCCCTGCTCTTCCAGCAGCTCTCCAGCTCCTTCATGCAGCACCGAAAGCTTCTTTCCCTTTGGGTGGTCTCTGCTTCTCCTTTGGGTCCAGCAGGACTGTGAGGAAGGCTGTGATAAACAGAAACTGAGGGAGATTGCTGGTGGGAATTTCCTCCTTCATCAGCTCCTCTGAAGCCTCTGCTGGAAGGGGTCTTGGGCGGGCCAAGCACAGAAGTGTTTGGAGGCATAAGGCTCCAAAGAAGGGATCTTCCACCTTGTTTAGGCCTAACATCACAGGGGCTGTCCCTACCAAAATCAGCACGGTCCATGCCACAAAATAACCCTGAGCTTGTGCCACTCCATTATCCAAAGGGTGACCCAGGATGTTTTCCAATATTTACTCCCGATAAACCAAAGCCATTGAGTTATTGATATCTCCATTATAAGGAAGTGTTTAGATTCCCTCATGGCTCTGATACCATCAGTAATTTAGACGTCACTCCGTGTGCTGTGTGACAGCTGTGAGCATTGCTTCTACTGGTCCCCAAGGGTTGTGTGCTGCCCCGGGCTGCTCTGACTTGGGTCTCCTCATTACTTTAGGGAGGACTCCTCATCTATCGACACTCTGGCACCACACAAAAATACATCAGAATGAAAGCAGAAAACACATAGGTGATTAGACTTCAGTGTCTTTGGTTTCAACGTTAAGACTGCAGCACATTTCAATAGATGTACCTTATATTGCCACTAGAAAGATGTGTTAAAGACTGTGGACAAAATCGTCTTACAGGGTACTGTAACTTACCCTCTAAATGAGAGAAATGGGGTAGTTAGGTTATAAAAATGGAACATGGTGAGCTAACACAAGGAAAGTCAATTCCCTGGGAGTCCTCAGCATTTCCAGGGCAATTTAGGGCATGCACTTTGCAGAACCTGGCAGTGGGAAGAAAACAGATATCTTACATTTCGTTCCATGCCTTCCAACTTCCAGCAATGATGAACTCTGGCCAAAGCAGTTGTTTGGGAATTTATGATCAATCGAGGTTATTGGGCCTTGGCCTTAGGTCAGCAGGTCTCTAGGGGGTCATTAATCTCTATGAAACGCTCTGCATCACTTTTATTGCTCTTTAAATGAAGATTAACTGTGAATTACAAGAGTGTCATTGTCATATATCAAGTGGTTCAAGGTTGGTAAATCCGAAATAAATTAACAGAGGCAAACTGAGCTCTAATTGGAACTTTGTTCCCATTCACCTGTACCTTGTTATTTCTGTTGTAAAGCTGGTGGTTGGGCTGAACTCAAAGCTAATGTGAAATAAAGCTTGAAATGCTTTTATAAAGAAGAAAAAATATGCTGGAAAATACAACACACAATTATCTTCTGCAATGCAGTTTATTAAACAAGGTCTCTAGCCTCTTATACCTGAGATACACTTTATATTGGCAGTATGAGTCTTGGAGGCATAAAGATAGGGAAAAACTATGAAAGAGGGAGTGAGTTTTACATAATGCTCATCTTCAGCAAAACATAAAGGAAAACATGAAACGAAACAGTTTTTAATGGATTATGCACTCTCATTAGCAAATAAAACTGTTCTGAGAATTCTTAACTTTATGTTAAATTGGTCACAACTGCCAAAATTATATTTACAACATGATTTAAAGGGGAAAAAAGAACCAATGAGAAAGGGAAGCTACTGAGAGCTGCAAGTGTTATTTACTAAAATGAAAAGTCCAATACACCTCTCAGGAAAAGCTAAAGCAGCAATGTATATGCAAAGTGCTTATGGCTCTAAACTGAGAAGTCAGTATGAAATTTCCCAACATTGGGTGTAAAAATTTGCCTGAGCCACCCCTCTGCAGGACGCCTTTTCCCTGCGCAGGGTTGTGTGCGCACGCTGGACTGGACACATGGAGCACTTTTGGCAACTAAGATACCACTGACCTCTGCTGGGAGGAATCAGACACGTTCAGGTTTTGTCATGGGCCCTGTGCTGCTCAGATGTGATGGAGATTCCTCTGGCAGTGGCAGACACACGTGTCTGTGTATATATATATTAAATATTTATGCACACCTATGTGCAGCAGTATGCATCTTCCATCCTTGCTGTCACTGCAATTTCCCAGGTGGCCAAGCTGTGCAAAACAGTAAAATCCATCCTAGTACTTACAAAACCAAATTTCTTTGCAGTGAACAGACAGAGAACTGGCACAGGGTGCCCAGGGAGGTTGTGGAGTCCCCTTCTCTGGAGATTTTCAAGACCCGCCTGGGTGCAGTCCTGAGTAATGTGCTCTAGGCAATCCTGCTTTGGCAGGGGAGTTGGATTAGATGATCTCTAGAGGTCCCTTCCAACTCTGAAAATTCCGTGATTCTGTGAAGAAAACTTAGACCTCCTAAAGAGAAACATCCCTACCAGTTTCCCATAGGGTATAACATCATACGCGTGTAAATTTACAAGATTCAGGGATCTCTGGGTTTCTAAGAGTTGAAGGGTGAGGACGGGGTCCTAAAGACCTGGCTTGTAACCGATGTGACTGAAAAGCAAAGGTGTTTGTGATGACTGACACATCTTCCAGGTGGCTCCTAATGAAAACATTGCAAATGCACTGAGCATGAGCAATACTGTTTCAGATAAGCGAAGGTTTAAACTGGCAATGCACAAAATACGTGGAGAAGAGAGATGGATTGTGCAAATAAAAGAGCTCAAATAAAGAAGCAGCATAGAGGAATCATCGTCTTTCCCATTCGAGTAGGGCTAGCACTGAATCATTTTGCAAGTAAAGAAAAAAGACTTTTCTCTTTATGCCATCCAGTCTAGGCATGTCCCATTGGTGGCTCAGAGAAGAACACCAGCTGCAAACAGTCCACTGAAGAAAGTATTTAGACAGGAAGAGTCAGATCTTATAAGCTGAATTAACTTGTTCGCTTACAATGAGTGGCACAAAATAATTACTTCGGAGCAGAAAACAGATCAGATGACCCTGCAATGGAGTAGCAAAGGAAATTCAAGATACCATACAAAATTTTGTTCAATAATGGCTCGGGCTGAAAATGGTACTGGCCATACAATCAACAGCACACAGAGCAGGACTACATCTGAGGTCTGCTTTGTCCATGAAGCAAAGTCAGTTTATGATGGAGCAACAAATCACCCGGATTGAACAAAAAAATGTAGATAAGCAGGATTTATTCCCTTACTGAAATATTCTACTAGCGTTCCAGCTACCTATCTATTACAGGAATTTATTGCCACAAGGACTGAAGATGAATCAGGTGTTAAGACTGGAGATAGCAATGAAAAGACTGATCTTGATTACATTAAAAAAAAAAAACCCTACAAGATTTAATGAGACGAGATTTAGTGTGGTTGAAAGAGAGAAAAGAGTCCAGATTACAAGACAGAGAGAAGAAAATGGAGTTGTCCACAGCGATAGATGATGCAGAAAAGGCCAAAGGGAAAAAATCTGGGTTTCATCTTAAAGAACTTGCATTGGGATGGTGGATAGACATAAAAAGCAAATGTCAAAGGAATTAAATGCAAAGCTGAGAAGTTGAGCTGGGTTTGAGGCTTGGCCAGAGAAACAGTATCTGAAACTCTGAGAGAAGGTACAGTTGCCATTAGAGAATATACAAGAAGAGAAAACAGAGAAATGAGAGGAGAAATCAGCAGGGAGGAAAAATTTGTAAATATGCAGTGAGAAAGATACAGACATTAGAGGAGAGAAAGAAGCCCTGAATTTTTTTCTGTTGTAGCTGTTCAGATGATCTGGCAATGTCTTCACCTAAGATGTTTCTTAAAATCGGAGGGAAGCTGTTAGAAACAGAGGACGCCAACAAGAAAGGGCCAGAGTCAAACAAAAAGCTGGTTAGACTGTACCTCAAAGTGCAGCAGGAGTTAGTCCCGTTTTTAGACAGCAAATAATGAAGGTACCAGTTAGGAAACTTTACTAGTCAGCCATGGGGATAAATCCTGTGCTAACCGAAATTTCCATATGACCTTCAGCTGCACCCTCATGCAAGGCTGTTTGGCATCCTCCAACTGAGAAGTCCCCATGTGAAAAAGGAAAACCACATCCTTTGTGCTGTACAGTGAGAAAAGGCAGTGGGCTATTTTTGCTTGCTTTGGACTATATGTTATTTTTCAAAGCAGCCCACCCTTTGACAAACAACAGCCACTGTAGGCTCTCATCTTGTCCATCCCAGCTGCAATGGCCATCCAGCCCCAGCAAGCCTCCCACTTCCACCTCTTGGTGGGTAACATGGGTCTACGCTCAAGCAGCAGGATAAGGTCTTTTTCCCAATTGTCTCATCTAAAGCCAAACTACGCTTCAACATCTTTATATATTTTTAGTTATTTTTTTACTTATCTGAAGGAAAAGACACTCACTTTAATCCTCTCACTGCTTTAAATCACAGAATGGTCAGGGTTGGAAGGGACCTTCAGAGATCACCCAGTCCACCCCCCTGCCAAAGCAGGTTTACCTAGAGCAGGTTGCACAGGAATGCATCCAGGTGGGTTTTGAATATCTCCAGAGAAGGAGACGCCACAACCTCTCTGGGCAGCCTGTTCCAGTGCTCTGCCACCCTCAAAGTAAAGAAGATTTTCGTCACGTTGAGATGGAATTTTCTGTGTTCCAGTTTGTGCCTGTTGCCCCTTGTCCTGTTGCTGGGCACCACTGAAAAGAGCCTGGCCCCATCCTCTTGACACCCACCCTTTAGATATTTATAAGCATTGATGAGATCCCACCTCAGTCTTCTCTTCTCCAGGCTAAACAGACCCAGGTCTCTCAGCCTTGCCTCACAGGAGAGATGTGATTCCCTTGATCATCTTTGTAGCCCTCTGCTGGACTGTCTCCAGTAGTCCCTGTCCTTCTTGAACTGGGGAGCCCAGAACTGGAGACAGTAGTCCAGATGTGCCCTCACAAGGGCAGAGTAGAGGGGTTTTCCTACATAAATACCTTGGCTTATCCTTTCTGACTTCGAAGGACTTTTAGGCATGGTCATGGAGGCAGTTAAACACAAGACTGACTGTCATCATGTGGGCCAGACTGTGGTACTTTTTTCCCATGTACATTTTTGTCATAGCCCATATTAAGGACATCCTTAGAGAGCTTTGCATGGCCACTGTGGCCTGTCCCAGTGCATGCTCCCAGGGGCTTGTAAGTCCTTATGATCTCCCTGAACGAGACAGGAATGGATTTGCTATATGAGCTTGTCAGAGTCATAACTCAGCCATACGGAAAGTCGCTGGAGGAAAGATATTTTGCCAAAAACAGGTGCACATAAATATCTCCCAGTGGATTTTGACTGTGCTGAAATACTGAACTGATCCCCACTGTCGGGCAGTAATTGTGGAGCAAGGTAACTAGCGCAAAGTACTGGGACCAAAATTTCAGTACAAAGTCTAAGGCTTCTAAGAGCATAAAACCTGATACTACCTTACAGCCAATATTATGCTTATTAATAACAGATACTGCAGAGTTAGCAGGGGAGGAAGACAGGACTAGAGTAGCAAAATTTATTTTAGATTGTTTATTTGATTACCTGGAATAAAGTATCGGTAAAAGCAGTAGGAGCTCTGTACAGGCAGAGCATGGTAGGTTGTACTCATCAATATTAAAGCAATTACCTATAAAGATGTAATATCAGTGATTTGTTATAGTGACTGAAATATAAAGTGTGACTATACTGCTATTGCGTGCTCATCTTGTCAAATGGCTGGGGAAGGATCCTGGATGGTCAAATGCCAAAATCCTCTGTTCAGCCTTTATCTTAGGAGGTAATAGCTCAATTTACCAACCTGATTTTCAATTTGGGAAGGAGGCAAATAAAAAGTACTTGACTGAGTGTCTTCTAGGTTGATTTGAGGCCCTGCTGATATTGATTAAACCGTACTGAAAACTCAGAGGCAGAAGTTGCAGTTTGCAAATTTCTTTGTGATTAAAACACTTGGGGTGGGACCCAGGTCCATCTTAGATTCCTCTCCCTAGGTGTCCATGCTACCAGCTCCAGCCATGTGCAGGACTCACCTGGTGCCATCTGAGATGCCCTGTGGTCCCAATGACACCTTCTGAGAGCTGGCAGATATGACACACTAATTACAGTACCCATGCCCCGGTAAGCCAGGCAGGATATCCTGCACCATTTAAAACAACATCAGGTTGACACCACAAATGACTCCATAGGGATGTTTGGACAACTGAAACCCAGTTCCATGTCAGTACAGCCAGAGGAGCCTAATGATTTCACTGAGCTGGCCAGTTGTGAGAGGAGCATCTCTGTTTGCATCCATTGTGCCTGGTGCCATTTGGGATGCCCTTGGGTGTCCCAGGACTCATTGTCATGTCTGTTAGCCCCATGAGGATGTTGAAGGACCTCTAAGTGGCACTAGAGCCCTACGTGTGAGTGAGTAAATTGAGCCTTGAATCACCACTGTTGGAAACTTAGACCTGTCATTGACATGGAGGCATCCTCGCCTGGTTGTGTTAACGATCTGCATTTTACCCAACCTGTGTGTGAGAGTAGGAGAGCACACAGTGCGTGCGGACTTGTTGAGAAAGGGGTTCCCTTCCACCCTGAGATCTGGCAACCCCACACGGCAGCTCCATGACCAACAGGTGAGCACCAACAGGCTTGTTTGGGAATGGGTTGGTGCCTAGGAGACTTTTCTCCTGCCAGTGAAAAGTCTCTAGTAGACTAGGTTTGTCCCCTGCCTTTCCTAGATGTGTTCAGAGCTGGCTGTGCAGTAAGCAGCAAAATAAAGGTTTGTGACAAAACTTTTGCCTGGCAGTTTTTTCCTGGGTTTCTCAGGCTTCCCTTAGCTCAGTCCATGTGGGTGCTAGCTGCCCAGGGAAATGGCTGGCTGCGGTTGGAGTGCCCGACTGTGCCCGTGGTGTGGCTTGCTGTGCTGTGCTCTTTCCTCCCCTTGTGACTGGCGATGCACTTTCCTGGTGTAAGGAGGTAGCGTGCGCTCCTGTATGGACATTTGTATGAGTTCACTCAGCACCTAGAAAATCCCAGTATATAAGCAAAGGTGGTTGTTTTGTGCTAAAAACCAGTCTTGTACACGTGGTGGCCCTCTCAGAAACGAGAGAGGCTGCTGACACAACCCTGAGCCCCTCCAGGAAAGCAAATTTGCAGCAGCTTTTCAGCTCAGGTGTCACTTCATCTGTCAGGTGTGGTAGGATTTGGAGCTGCAAGTTCCTCAGCATACAGCAATTTTTCAAGTTAGCAATCAAGTTAATTATCAAGTACCCTGTTCATAATAGGTGGAGAACTTAGCTAAGTATCTATAGCAAAAGCTTTGCTGAGCATATTTGGACATTTTGGTTTTGTTGATGCCTGGTTTGCTTGCTTTATACAACTGAGATGTTTCTTTGGAAGGTCAATGCTTCTTAATCCTGCTTTATAGATTGAATTTGGAAGTCTCCGTCGCATGTGCTTCCAGAGCATAAGTGTGTATGCAGGTGTGGCAAAAGAAAAAGAGAGAGAAATAGCTGTGGGGCTAATATGCAAACATCTCTAAGAACCAGGGAGTTCTCCTTTTAAGATCTTATTGATGACTGCCTTTGCTTAGACCACAGATGAATTATTCTCTTGAATTCTTGACTTTTGGTCCTTGGTAGGCGGGTAGGTCTCTGTAAACTGAAACATGCAGAGACATGCTGAATGGGTGAGGTATATGGAGATATGTCTGACTCCAACAAGACACCACAAATTAAAAAAAAAAAACAAAAACACACCTTGAGCTGTCACTCATAAGACCTTTGTTCTGTGTGTGTTTATGTATGTATGAGTGTGTATGTGTGTGTACCTGCTGGGGACCAAGGGGAGGATTTGAGACGTTGCCACACTACTTCTGTGGAGAAACCCTTCCAGGCTTCCTCCACATACTAAATCCAGGGGCATCCCCAAATAAACAGGAACACATCCTGACTTTCCACCCATTAGTTCTTTACCAGGAAATCACTTTTCCTTGTACTGTGGGAAAACAAGATCTTTTATAATAGGAAGAAACACTGAATCTCTGTTTTTCCCATGGCGCCTACAGATTCCTGTCCCCTGTTCCTGTTCCCAGTGCAAAAATCCCACACCTTTCTGTGTCCCTTACGATACCAGTATGTTGGTGGTCTACCTGGCAGGACAGGTGACTCCTCAGCCTCTGCTATAGCCTTTTGCTCTGTGGAGCAGTGAATCTGGGTGTCCCTTGTGTCCACGATGCCATTATAAAACATACATGCCTTTAATATAAAGACCTATGTCTTTAATACCTTCACCCCCTATTGTCAAATGTGGTCAACACTGGCTTGCACATTCAGAAGCTAGTGCAGGGCATGACAGGCTGATGACATGGTCATTTAACTTTGTTTCTATTGTGAAGCAGGATAAAAATACTCATGACAGTAAGCACTTACTGGGCTGAGACTCCTGGGGAAAAAACAGGTGCTGGTGATACAGTCAGGGCAGAAAAAGCTATCTCCAAAGGGGTAGCTGTGGCATCCCATTGATAAATCTCCTATGTCCTCTTCCTGGGGCAGCTCCGCAAGTTCCTGGGATGTATTTAGCAGCTGCAGTAGGTGCTCAGATGCCTCCTTTATCCCTCTCCAACCTCTGTTAGGAAGGGTTCAAACACTGGGTCAACTTTTACAAGAGGTTCCAGCTGGGAAGCCCCTATGACCATCCTCAAAGCCCTTAGACTGCGAGCAGGTAACAGGCGTGACCTGTGAGCAGCTGAGGACTTTTACTTCACCTCTATTTCCTAACGTGCTTCTCCTGCTCCTCACTCCTCTGGTTGCATGGGAATGCAACCCTGCAAATAAAGGTCTCTGAAATCTCAGATATCCATCCTCTGCACATGTCTCAAGGCAGAAAATCTGCTTTCCCGGCTGCCGTGGCTGTAGAGGTGTGTAGAGCTAAGCAGTGGGGAGAGAAGACAGCTCAAATACTGAAAGGAGCAGGCTGTGGGTCGCAGGATTTGTCTGTGATAACCAATAATTCATTGCCTTATACATTTAAGCTGTATATCTTCCTTGCAGAGTTTCTTTGCATATGGCTGAAAGCACCAGAACAAAATGACCCTGAAAGGGATATTAACAGTGAATTTCTCCTTCCCATTCACTTAATTTTCTGATGAAGATTCTTTATTCACCTGGATGCTTTCCCAGTTATTGGCCTATTAAAAAAATCCATCGCTAATAAGTTAAAAAATATGCCTCCTCCCTCCAGAAACACGTGAGCAGCTATCATGTTGGCTCCACCTGGCAATGGCTGGTGCAGCTAACCCTAACTTTCCTGCAAAGTCACAGGCGGTAACGCCGTGGATTGCCTTTGATCCTTACAGTTGGGTCTCACCTGCCTGGGCAGCCTCTTCCCCTTGTGCCCAACTTCCATGTTGAGTCTAGTTCTGCTGCTGTTGTTTTGGGAACTCTGAGATAGCAATGAACGGCTCCCAAAAGGTAGCCAAGGGACCTCAGCTGTGGCCACATCCCAGCTTGTTGGGGTTTCCCAACCCAGCAGTCGGGTTGCCCTTTCTGCTGTTGGTGGAGAGTTCTGCAGATTTGTGCTGCTCTTTGTGGGCAGAGTCCTGCAGACTCCACATCTTGCTTCTGCTGCAAACCTTGAAAGGTCAGGGACAGGGCACAGAGAATTAATTTCTTTACACTAATATATATATAAGAAAGAAGTATATATAAGAAGTAAAAGAAAGCCATGTCAGGCTAGGGGGTTGTCATGTAAGTAGGAGGTGATGGTTACTCATGCCTCTGTCAGCCACTCTTGCTTGAAAGATTAATTTTGCTCCATTTCCATGTAAGGCGAGGCTAAGGCCATACACAACTGGACGAGTTCCTCAGAAATGAAGCCTGAACATAAAAATCTCACATGTCTCAGCTTGTGATTGCAGTGAAGGCTTGTTGCCCAAACAGATAAGCAAGGTCTCTGGTCTCGCAGCCTTCAGGGAGTTTATCTTTTTGGAAATGCAACCAGCAATGTGCCCTGGTGGCCAAGAAGGCCAATGGCATCCTGAGGTGCAACAAGAAGAGTCTGGCCAGCAGGTCGAGGGAGGTCATCCTTTCCCTCTACTCTACCCTGGTGAGGCCGCATCTGGAGTACTGTGTCCAGTTCTGGGCTCCTCGGTTCAAGAAGGACAGGGAACTGCTGGAGAGGGTCCAGCAAAGGGCTACGAAGATGATTAGGGGATTGGAGCATCTCTCTTATGAGGAAAGGCTGAGGGACTTGGGTCTTTTTAGTCTGGAGAAAAGAAGACTGAGGTGGGATGTTATCAATGCGTATAAATACTTAAAGGGAGGGTGCCAGGGGGATGGGAACAGTCTTTTTTTCAGTGGTGCCCAGTGATAGGACAAGAGGTAACGGGCACAAACTTGAACATAGAAAGTTCTATCTAAACATGAGGAGAAACTTCTTTACTTTGAGGGTGGCAGAGCGCTGGAACAGGCTGCCCAGAGAGGTTGCGGAGTCTCCCACTCTGGAGACGTTCAAAACCTGCCTGCATGCCATCCTGTGCAACGTGCTGTAGGTGACCCTGCTCTGGCAGGGGGGTTGGACTAGATGATCTCCAGAGGTGCCTTCCAACCCTGACCATTCTGTGATTCTGTGAAGCAGGTGACAGGGAAACCTGGGCTATTCAGGATCCCTGCAGCACCCTCGCCCAGATATTTTGAGTCCAAACCCCACAGCACCTGGCAGCCAGAACTTAAACTGACAGGGTCAGCTCTGAACATTTTTGCTGCATAATGTCATACCATCTCATCTTCCTGCTGCTGCGCAGGACCTTTTTTACAGTCTATGCCTCGACAGAGCACCTGTTCACTGAGAACTTAGCTGAGATAATTTTCTGAAAGAAGGACTTTATAAATCTAAGCCAACACATGCTGATGCTCTGTCCCAGGAGGCTGTGATACTCATCCTTGATAGTCATCCTGAAAGACCCACCTTCTTGAAACATGGTGTGAGTTTTGAGTCCTTTCTGTGAATTTCAGTTCTTTTTATCTTCCCAGGTGCATTGACATTTCCAAGCCTTGAGCTTTCCAAGCCAGAGCCAGGAGCTCTGATTGACGGCAACCACCTCTCTTCTTGTCCTTTCTCTGGAGTGCTGGGGACTGGAAATGTAAGAGCTCAGACCTCCACTCTCATATGTCACTGTGCATCAGCATCATCCCATCACCATGGAACTGCTCTAACATAGTGGGAGCCACATGAGCCTGGCAGAATCTCTTGACAGGACTGGCAGCTATTTTTAATTGTTTAAGAGCATCACTTTAACAGCCTTAAATCAGACAGTGCTGGCACAGGACCATATTTGTCCTCAAATCCCAGAGGGCTCTCTCTGCATTTTAATGTGTAGTTTGAGTGTATGCGATTTGCTGGTACAGTGTATCCTTAGCAAGAAGATAGGCTTCTTTTGTATTGGCTCAGGAAGGTGAAAGTTTATCATTTAAAGAGCTTGGTGATGTCATCTGTACCTAGGGATTTACTTTTATGAGCTCACTCTGTCTGCTGCTATGTGATGGCTGCATTTTAAAAACTTGCATTGCTTTATTGAAAAATCTTATTTAGAAACACCAAACTGCATGCAGTGGTTAATAATATGAAGTCTATCTAAATGTGTAAGTGATAGAGCAGGATTTGCTTCATTTTTATTCACAATTCTGCAAGGCTGCTCACATTTTGTATTCAGTTCCACTTGTAGAAATCTGAAGCAGTCATTGACCTCTGTGGAGTTACATGGAGTTTATACACTGGTGTGACAAGGAAAAATTATTCGTACTCTCAGGGCCCTACTTCCAGCTGAAATCCTCCAAACACTGATAAAAGTCTGCTCACTGCACTTGCAGATTGAGAGTGTGGCTATTACTGTTACAGCTGCGGGTTTAAGTAACACCATTGTTTATAATACCTGTTGCATTTTATTTCTGGGAGAGTTGAAATGCTACGAGTTTAAGTGAATGGGTCGAGGTCACACAACGGAGAAGTGGCAGAATTTGCTCAGTGCAGAATAACAACCGGGGTAGTCCAAAGTAGGCTGCCAGTGCACCAGGGCAGCTTCATCTCTCCTTACTTTAGACATCTCCATTGTAATCAGTACCACAGCCCAAACCTTCCCCAGATGTCACCGGCTTTACATCTATACCAGTAAAGAAACTGTCCAGTGTCTCGTATTTCATTCTGAGACCAAGTGGTGTAACATGGCATGTGTCCACATGCTTAAACTCTCTTCCTTCCCCAGCTCCATGTAGCCATGGCCAAACTGCCTCCTGGCCCATGCAGTACCCTCAACTGTCCAGGCGTTGCCTGAGATTGTTGACATGGGCCAAAACCTGCCAAGGAGCAGTAGTCTGGCAGTATGAATGAACATGTGCTGGTGCTCAGCCCGTGCGCTCATCCTCTTTTGGTTACGAGAACAGACACAGCCAGAAAGTTCAAAGCCTATTCTCCTTTCTTTCTGGGTTCCTCGAAGCTTTAGCCTTCAGCTCAAGGAAGAGAAAAACAGCTTTACTTGGGATCTGGGAGCCCCTGCCCCCAGACTGGGTGACTCCTTGTATCTTGAACAGGGAAGGCTAGGTTAGGTTTTTGTCGAATCCCAGCACATATCCCAGCCACGAGGGTGGGACCCCCCACTCATACCTGCAGAACTCCAACTGTGAAAGGAGCTGCTTCTTACTACTCTTTTCAGTGCTCTTTCCAGCTATTACTCATCTGTCTTATTGTGTCACATGCACCCCACAGCCTTGGGAAAATATTCAGCCAGGTTCCGGGCTGCTGATTCTTCAAATTGTTAACAGCTAATGGAGTCTAAATAAAGCATCTTCCCAAGAACTAATACTTGAGCAGACCCCTTTTAGACTAGTGTCTCAGACCCTGTTGCCTTCTCTACCTCTCTAACACACAACCCTTTCTCATCATGCAAGTGCTGAGTCGTATTTGGTTTACGTAGCAGTCATAGTGAGACATAGTGATGTATGTTAAGCTTTTCTATACAGCTGCTCTAACTGCAGCATACATCTTCCTCTCTGTCACTGAATGGCTTTCTTTTCTGGACTTCAGCAATAGGATTTTCTTTCTGTATCCCTTTCCCTCTCTCTTCTGTCCCTTTTCTTTTCCTCGTTCTTTTCTGTATCACCCACTGTTTCTCCATTTTTAACTTGTTCTCATTTTCATGCCAATGTATGCTTCCCTTCCCTTTTCTCCCCTCCTCCTTTCCTTGGGCCTGTGTCCCCCCTCCAATTTTCTGCAGCTGGAGAAGTGACAAGTTTAACTAATGCCAGAAGTTAGCACCAAAACACAATTATAACTGTGCCCCTAGAACCGGGGAGCATCTTTCAGCATCCATTCCAGTACAAAGGTCTAACTCACCAAGGTAATAATTTTATTAACATCACCTTTCCCTGATACTCCTCATCAAGGCCAGGTTCTGACCCTTGGATCTCCCATGCTCCCAGCAGTAGCAGCGAGGAACCAGCGTCTGCCTGGCTGACTACTTGCACTTGGTCTCCTGGGACAGGCCATTCGCTCAGCCTCTGACACACATTTCTCATCTACCAGAAATTAAGAAAGCCAAGAAGAACTCTCCCATGGGAGAAGTCCAGGCCTGATGTCACAAGCTGGCTCATGCTATGGTAAGTCATCCCTCTAAAAAGTTCCTGTTTCTGTTTTCTTTCCTAGTTCCCTTTCTCCTCACCGCTCATTTTTCCTGCCTTGCATGTTCTTTCTCTTTTCTTTTGTTGTCCCCTGCTTCTCTCTCTTTACGTTGTTGCTTTTTTGCACATGCTGGTACAGCAGATGGGAAAGTCCCCCCTTGAGCATGTTGATCACGCTGGTCTTCCTAGAAAGCTGCTCCCTGCCAAGTAATTTATAGATCTGTCCCCGCTTGAACCCATTTCAGGCTCCTTAAGTTGGTGTGATGACATCCACATCCTCTGATGTCACCTGCAAGCAAAAAGTTTCAGTTTCTCCCTCAAGCTGGGGAGCACTTACTGACCAGCTCTTGGTCTTCTTCTTCTTCTACTTAAGAAGGAGAAAAAGAGGTGTAGGTAGACAGAGCCAATAAAAAACTAACAGTCATTTACCCTTCTCTAAAGAAAGGTCACAGCAAGTAGTGCTAAAGGAAGGAGCTGGAAGCTGGAGGGAGCTTTGTACTGTGGGTCCTCCAGAATCAGACCTGAAACTAACCCCGTTTTACCTTATTATTGACAATTCTATCACCAAAATTAGACACACAATAGAGAACTTAAATCAAAGAACTCCTGCATCATGTCAAAAAGCCTGTGGGAGCTGGAAATCAGGAGCAACTTCAGTAGTGCAGAACATGAGACCATGCACTCTGTCCTGGTTTGAGGTAAAACATAACCAATTTTCTGTTCAGTAACTTCACTTTTTAGCTGAGCCTCTTCTAACTACTGAAATTAACAGCATATTGTGCAGAAACTGTTTGCTCTCAGAGTGGTAAGATCTATGTTTATAGTTGATGCCAAGGAATGGTATGCAGAGAGGCTCCTGCTTATACTTATTGCTATAACACCCAAGGCCAGTGAACTTGGTTATTTGCCCCATTGGAGGATCGGAAGCGGAAAAGCGTAGAGGGGTCGCACTTGCGGGGAGGAGCAGACAGGACAGGTGACCCAAAACTGACCAACAGGGTATTCCATCCCATCTGCATCATGCTTGGTATAAAAGCTGAGGGATCAAAGGGTCAGGCCTCTTTCTTCAATGGCCGTCGTCCAAGGAGGACCCTGTCTGTTCGTCTGCCTTTGATCCCGATCCTGTATCCAGATCTAGAATCCAGTTCCTGTCCATCACGGAGTCCAGTCTGGGACTTCCCCAGTGCCAGCCGGTAACATGATCGTCATCCTGGAAGCTTGATATGTTTTTGTATAGATTTCATTATTTCCTTTTTATTTTATTATTAATATTTCTTTAAAATAGTTTAGTTCCTTCTAAACTCGTAAGTCTCTCTCTCTCTCCTGCCTCTCTTTGAAGAGAGGTAGGGGACAGCATCTGTCGTTCTGCCTAGTGGCCAGTTCAGCCCAAACCATGACACACTGTTTGAGTATCTCCACATTGCTAGACAAAAGAGAGCCAGGCCAAGCCCAGAAGTTGATTATCTGCTTCTCTGCAAGCCTGTTATTTCACTCGTGACTCCATTTTGGAGGGCTCCAGCTGATTCTCTCCAGGGCAATTCTACACGACAGTATGGGTGGGAGCTGGTCCAGGCTGCTTGGCCTCATCTTCATCCAGCAGCATAGGCATTGCCATAAAGACTCACAACAAAGAGCAGACGCATGGCCCTCCTCTGATGGAAAATACAAAAGAGGGAGTGGATAGAAATGCCCTATCTGGCTACGGCACAAGTATGAGCCCTGGGAGCACCACATAACCATGAAAAAATCCAGTGGTGTCTGGAGGTGTATTAGTCCAGTAATTTATCCTTCATCCCACAAAAGGCAGGAAATGTGTTGTTGATTTTTATTTCAACTGAGCTGAAACAGTGTGTATAGTCCTGCCCATGCATGTCCAGGAAGGTGCACTCAGCCTCAAAGGAGTGTGGAGAAGAATGACTAGGACGATCAGGCCACTGGAGACGCCGTGTCAAGAGTACATGACATGTTTAACCTAGCAAAAACTAAACCAAAAATGTTTCCCCTCGATAATATATCTGGTAGATAACCTCCAGATGGAGAAAAACAACTATGCAAAGCACAGGAGTGTGTCAATATGTGAACAATTATTCTATCAAAAGAAGAGCAATGAAACTGGTGATGGGTCTAGAGCACAAGTCTTAGGAGGAGCAGCTGAGGGAACTGGGGTTCTTTAGCCTGGAGGAAAGGAGGCTCAGGGGAGACCTTATCGCTCTCCGCAACTACCTGAAAGGAGGTTGTAGAGAGGTGGGGGTCAGTCCCTTCTCCCAAATAACAAGCAATAGGATGAGAGGAAATGGCCTCAATATATGCCATGGGAGGTTTAGATTAGAAATTAGGAAAAATTTCTTCCCCAAAAGGGTTATCAAAGGTTGGAACAGGCTGCCCAGGGAAGTGGTTGAATTGCCAACTCTGGAGGTATTTAAGAGATGTGTATGTGGTGCTTAGGGACATGGTTTAGTGGTGAACTTGGTAGTGCTGGGTTAATGGTTGGACTTGGTGATCTTAAAGGTCTTTTCAAACCTATGGTCTATGATTTTAACACAGCATCCATGACTGCATGTAGAGTGGACTCTGGAAAATTTTTTCTTGCCATCAAAGCACCGTCACCTGGAAAAGGAATGTCAAAGAAATGTTTTCCTATCATAGTCCAACTGCTTTTCAGGTGCCTCTGACCAGTTTGTGTACATGCATATATTGTGATGTTGTTGCTAGCAACAGAACAGCACCATTTCCCAGAAGATCTCTTCCGGTGCTGTGTCCCATGATGGAGAACTGAGAGATTTAATATGGGATTTGTCTTGCTCCCAGAAGATCTCTTCCAGTGCTGTGTCCCATGATGGAGAACTGAGAGATTTAATATGGGATTTGTCTTTCCCAAGTGTAGCTATTTATAAGATAGAAAAAAAGGACTGAGCTAATCACTCTGAACTGCCACTAAAGTCAACAGGGGCAAGGCATACATCCCCTGTGTTAGGGTGGAACAAGTCAGCACTGGGAAATGCCCATCTCCTTCTGCTAATCATGTGGGGAATAAAAAGGGACATGCCCAGATTTCTTCACCTCTTTTGCAGGTGTCTGAAGGCCAATGAATCCCACAACTGGTTTCTCCGATCGTCCCGCAGTGAGCCAGCACCCCCTTCACAAGGCATAAGCAGAGCAAAGAGTTGTGTTGCCTCTTTTGGTCTGGTTTAAACAAGGGCTCTGTAGAGAACGTATTGCTAAAGTCATCCATCTATGATCAACACTGCCCCATGGCACAACAAGGCAAGGTCTGCCTGTTGGCTGACCTAAACAGAAATGGCAGAAAGAGAACATGCACCACAGTGCTTCTGGAAGAAATTCTTTGAATTACAACCAGAGATAGCACCACTGGTTTTCCACTAAGCTTATTAGGAAACCAGCAGCAACCATAAGTGTCAGAAATACAGACAACTCTCGAGCCTCCCTCTTGCAGGATGACTCATAGAGCAAGTGGAGACGTCTCGACTGACACCAGCACTGACCTAATATCTGTCCCTTGCAGCCGGCGTTTGCACAGGAAACCTGCGCCAGCCGATAGCGCCGGGGATGCTCAGCTGGTGGGGAGGCTCGGCTGGCGGGGAGCCTTGGCTGGTGGAGCAGCCACCAGGCTGCAGGCAGCACTCGGTGGGCAGCAAACCTGCGGGAAGGTGGAGGAAGGAGCAAGGACAGAGCGAAACACACCTGCAGGGAGAGAACCGATGTGAAGCAGTTCTTGAAACGGGGCGCATTGGGGAAATGTCAAGGAACTGGAGCTGGTTTCTTACATCACTGTCCTGGTTTCAGCTGGGATAGAGTTTGTTTTTTTTTTTCCTAGTGGTTGTTGTGTTTCGGATTTGGTATGAAAGGAATGTCAATAATGCGTATTGTTTTAGTTGTTGCCAGGTGATGTTTATATTTTCCAATGACATTTTTTAAGCTTCCTATAGAAGCTGATAAGGAGCATAGATAGTGATGGAATCGCCAATGGAATATTCCATACCACAGACATCATGCTCAGTATGGTTAGCCAGGGGGAGGGGGTGCTCACCATCACTGCTTGGGATGGTGCCAATTCACCAATTTACCAGGTGATCACAGTGACTTGTGTCTTGTATATTCTTTTACCATTGTTGTTACTACTATTGTTGTTGTTATGATTATTATTATCATCATCATTATTATTATTTTTCCTTTTCCGTTATTGTTCTATTAAACTGCCTTTATCTCAATGCATGAGGTTTTTTCCTTTTCCCCTCCTTTTCTCTCTCTTCTCCCTGCCATTCTGGGGAAAGGGGGAGAACTGCACAAGCGGTTGTGTGGTCCTAGCTGCTGGCTGGGGTTAAAGCACGACAGTCACACATCTGGGGGAAATTATTTCTGCCTTATTATTCACTATATTTTATAGAAAGAAGTGACACCCTGTTTAACACGCTGGAGTGTTTTCTTAAAATATACTGGGGCTTTCTTCACAGCCCCCTTGCTTGGGAAACATGTCCCAAGAGTTTTATATCTGACCATAGACAGATGAACTCAGGGTGCTTTAAATGCGCATCCTCACGGTTGGACCTCTTTATATTTCTCTGAACCTTGCACTGTTGTGATTTCTATCCTAGTGTGGTTTACGAGATGGAAATCCCTGTTCTTTAAGGTAGTGTCTTGCTGATTGCCACACAGTCCTGGTTCAAACTTCGGACTTTATTTCCACACCCATCCCATGCCAGTTTTTTGTACACCACAGCACAGTACAGAAATACTGAGATCTAAATAATCTGACTAATTTTAATTAATCTTGTGTGGGCCAGGAAAGCACTTGGCTACACTGAGACACAGCTCCATGCACATGGATTTGGCCTTCCTATGGTTACGGTCTTCATACTCCTCCCCCTACTCAAATTTACTTTTTTACCTGTTTCCTCCCATAGAAATTAAGATCATTGTTAACATCCTTTTCTGTGTTGCTTCTTTTCAGGCACTTACTAAATACCCTGCTTGGATTTTGAAAATATAGCATCAGTGCACTTTGCATCTTATTTTATATTTTTCCACATTTGCTAGAGGCAGCTGGGCAATCCCACAGTGTATGAGCAAAAGTCCCCAGAGCAGCAGAACAATCTGACTGTGTTCTGTTACCACCTCCGCTTATGGCACATCTTTTCTGAAACAATAAAATTTGATTGCTTCTTATACATTTGTGTATGGGAAGAAGATATAATACTGTCTTCTACTGGAGGAAGATTATATTGGCCTTCAAATCAATTTCAATTTCTCAGGAGTCTTCAATATAATTTTATTTCATCTTTATTTTTGGGTATTACATTTTCATCGCTTCATTTTACTTTAAAAATTGGAATTCTCCTGACGCCTTCCACAATGATAAATTAGTTGTAATTGGGAACATTGCTCTTGATGGGAGAGAGTGGTTTTAGGTTAAAAGTCCTAAATATTTTAATACAATCCCTTTACTTTCTTTAATGTGCTGTTGAAGGGTTTGATTTTTTGCTGGATCTCTTTCTTTTCCTCACATAAATGGAAGTGCTCAGGAGCCCAGCCAGTGTGCAGCGCTCTCCAATGGAGCCTGTGCAGAATTTCTCAAAATCTAATGTTCAGCCCTGCTGCTTTGGCGCTCTTGTTTACTCACACTGGTAGTGCAAGTATTTGCATTTTGGAAAGCGACATGTCCGCATTTGGGAACAATACTTTGTGACAGCTTTCTGCTTTCCTCTGGAGGTGTGGACCCCCCAATAGCACACGTAATCTGATTGGCAGCAGATTTTTTTTTTTTTTTTAACATACTGTGGTCTCTTAGAAGGATCTATGGATCCCACCAGTCTGCACACCACAGAGCAAGAAACATTGTTTTACTACACTAGCATCAGGACAAAAATCTGTTCTTAATTTCACAGCTGTCAGTAGAGATTTTTGAAATCTTTTCCACACGGTTTTCATGTGTGTGAAAAATAGACAGCTTGTCAACTTAAAAAAAGGCAGCAGGCAGTGTGTCAAAGGTTTTGCCTATCACCTCAGGCCAAAGTGGGTGTCCCAATGAATCTGGAAGCAGAAATTCTCTTGTAATAAGGTTGTTAAGAAAAATTAAGCAAGATATAAGACAAGAGGTTTTTGGGTTAGTTTTTGTATTGTCCCCCAGTGAGGAACGGGTTTCACCAGAGCAGGTATAAACTTTGATACAACACTTAGGTACCAGAGTTTCACTGTCTTGTACGTCAGCTCTGCATTGTAATTTGGTGGTGGAGTACGGTTAGTTGGCTACTCCAGAATGTGTTCTTTTTTAAAATTCATTACTGGGATATTAATGGAGTAGGGTTATATAAAACATTAATTTCGAGAAGTTAGGTGCTGACTACTGAATATTTATCCATTGACTTTGCAAATCAAGATCTATGGTCATGTGTGTGTATATATATATATATATATTTATATATGAACATAAAAAAATAAAAGAATAAATAAATGTGAGATTGTCTATGTGCCTGCATATGTGTATATATACATATATACACACATGCTTTTTCTTTATGCACTACCTGACTGAAAATACTTAACCCTCTAACTTATTATGGTTATGGTATTTTCGTTTGCTGCTGCTGCCTTTAATTAGTGGATGCTAAATATAAAATCCAAGACTAATAAATGTGTACTGAGAAATCAGGATTCAGTCTGGGAACTCCGAAGGCAAATAAATTATAGCACCATGTGATGGCAATGATAATGCCTGTTACAAGCCAGAAATCAAACATCTTGAAACATCCTGAGTATGAAACATGAAGAAAGTTCTTGGTTGTGAGGCATTGTCCAAGCAACTGGGGCATATTCCTCTAGGACTTCTGAGGCTACTTCCTGGTAGACTAGTTCAAACTAGATGAATTTCTGAAATGGAGATGTTGCCATGACTATATATTGCTGGTAAAAGTTTCTAACTTCCTTGCTTTTTGTTGTTTTCTGAGAAAGTCTCTGGCATTATTCCACTGCCTGTTGGTTTCTCTTTGCCCCATGACCCTAATTCCCCATGAATCATGCAGCTGAGTGTGCCTTAAAGTCACTATTAGTCACGCTTAGCTTAAAATTTTCCCTCTGGTTCCCCATCCATTGGGTTGCCAAAGTAAGAAAGGTGTCATGTGTCTGTTTGAATGGGGAATGGGGCAGGGAAGATGGGCAGATGTCAGGGTATCCTTGGCTCCCCAAGTTGCTCAGGAGGTGCAGGAAGGACTGCCAACCTTGCCCCTTTTCTTCTGACCAGGTACAAAGCCTCTGCCAACATGTCTTGGACTGTCTCCAAAGCCATGTCATTACACCAGCCCTGTCCTTAGATGGGGTATAAACTGTTGGGGTGGAAACAGCAAGGTGTACTCATCCAAGTGAGAACATGGGAAAGGGGGTATTTTGGTTTGGGAGCCCCCTTTTACAGGTGGGTTTCTCTGCATCAGTCTTGCTGGTTTGTTTGAATGAGTAGCTGTGTGTGCAGTCTTGCTTTAGAAGATGACTTAAGAGGACACTATTGCTAAGGGCTTTCATGAAGAGATCCTGTGGTTTTTTTAAAGGCACTTACTGCTTGCTTATTCAGGGGGAAAGGTCTTAATTGGGGAGTGGTGTTTGGAAAGGCTTGTACAGGGGTTGTCTGTCTTTGTCTTAGCACGCTGGTGGCCCTGATGTCAGCACAGTTGATGATGGGTTAGGAAGGGCATCCACCCAGGGGCATCACGGTGCTGCCTTAGCCTAAGGCCATGGGACAACTCTGTGGTGGGTGATGGCTTTGAGGGCCTGCTTTTTGCTCATGGCTTTGGAGAAGCCCTAGATAATCTGGGGGGAAGACAGCAATAGCACTTTTTGGTTTTTGCCAGTGTAAAGTGCATCACTGGCATTGGTGTCTGAGGAAAGCCCAGCACATCCACATTTATCCCCTCCCATAGCACAACCTGCCCATGTCATGTCCTCATGTGCTGCTGAGCTTTGCTGATTTTCAGTCAGGTCCTCGGGATCCCTCCAGAAAGACAGGCCATGCAAGCCTTAGATCAGATGGTCAGAAAATAGAGGCACCACAGACCATGTCGGTAGGCCTTGAGCTCATTTGCTCCTTGCAAGCATGCAGATATATTCTCCCAGTGAGAACACAGGCTGCTATTTGAGCTGTGATGGCCCTGAAAGTAAATAGTAAAATGAGAGCCCCTGGAGAAGGGTCTGCAGGTGGGCATTGGCTTCTTTGCCTTTAAGTGTTGACTTGAATGTCCCATTCCTCTGGGAATGGGGAAACATGTCATCAACTATGCCATCCCAACTGGGCCATCTGCCCATCCACTCTTACACTTCCCAGGGCCACCTTCATTGACATAGCCCAGCTAGCTCAAGTATAAATCATTACCTAAGTGCAATCAGAAATTTGAGGGGAAAGGAACTGGGAAGAGGCCAGCCTTGAATTATACCTGGTACCAACAACTCCTTGAAGGTGCTGTGGCCAGGCACACCACGTGGGTGTGCTCCCTTTGTCATGGAGGTTGGTGGCCTGCTGGAGCATGTCCTTCCCACCCTAGTCTCTGCACACGGTTTTCCTTTCTGTGGCAACCAGGACAAAAAGGTGTGGGAAGGGCTGATGCAGTCTGGGTTTGTGCTGGCATGGAGTCAGGTGTAGCTTGAGCGTGCCCAGGGAATGAAAAGGTCCACAAACATGGATGGCCAGAGTGCGTGCTCCTACCCAGGTTCACAGACTGCCCAAGTGACTGTGCGCCTGTGAAAGGCTGGTGTAGCAGCACTGAGCTGTGTCTTCCACACACCACCTCCACTTCTGGAGGATCTAGGCATGCCTGTGCTGCTACTAGCAGCTGTATAAAAGGAATTCTTCATGCTTCAATGTCTTCAGTGGTTAGGTTCAGTGAGTTTCACAATTAAGAAAAGAAAAAAAACCCCAACATTCCAAGACCACTGTTTTTCAGAGCATACTCACATACCTGACATGTGTTTATATTTTCTTTTTTAGTGGTGAAAGGCCACCAGAAGAGACTTCTCCAGCTGCAGTAATAAAGGCCTTCAGAAGATGTATGATGGCTCTTGAGCTGGATTATTTTTCTCATTCTTTCTAGATTGTTTGTCCTTGTGTCCTTGTAGTCGCCAAGGAAAAAAAAAAAGCTAACTTGCAGCATACAAGCAGTATCTCAGCAACAAGCAAAGCACCCTTAAACATCCTGAAACTCTGGTGACAGACTAGTTGCAAGGAGAAACCAAGCACAAACAGGGATTTCTCTGCCATGGTGGGCCTTTGGGGCTGGACCTCAGAAGGGGCCTGGAGCTGACCTGCCAGAGACAGTCAGGCTCCCTGCCTCCAGAATTGAAAGCTGGCAATAATCTAAGAAACATCTGCACGGAGCCCAGATCCCCTCTTCAGGGATTTTTCTTCCCCAAAATTTTGTATGTTATGAAACACAGCTCCATTCTGAGTGAATCATCCCCAGTTGCATCTACCACGGCTGCTCAGAAGAAGACATAATATCATCCAACATTTAACATGCTCAACATCTCAACATCTGGAAATGCAGACAGCAAACGTGACGAGCAAACCTGCCAGCCGCCACTCTGAGCATTTGTCATTGTTTCAGCTGGGATGGAGTTAACTTTCTTGCTAGCAGCCAGTGTAGTGCTATGTTTTGGATTTGGGATGAGAAATAGTGTTGTGGTTTTGGTTGTTGCTAAGCACTCATGGCTTTTTCTGCTCCTCGCACCGCCCTGCCAGCGAGCGGGCTGGGGTACACAAAAAGTTGGGAGGAGACACAGCAGGGACAGCTGACCCCAACTGACCAAAGGGCTATTCCATACCATATGAAGTCATGCTCAGTATATAAAGCTGGGGGAAGAAGAAGGAAAGGGAGGACGTTTGGAGTTATGGTGTTTGTCTTCCCAAGTAACCATTATGCATGATGGATCCCTTCTTTCCTGGAGATGGCTTAACACCTGCTGCTGGGAAGCAGTGAATGAATTCCTTGGTTTGCTTTGCTTGCGTACGTGGCTTTTGCTCTACCTACTAAACTGTCTCTATCTCAACCCACGAGTTCTTTCTCACTTTTATTCTTCCAATTCTCTCCCCCATCCCAGCTGGTGGGAGTGAGTGAGTGGCTGCGTGGTCCTAATTGCTGGCTGGGGTTAAACCATGGCAGCATTCAAGCCCTATGTGAGGTGGTATGGGTGGTGGACCAACGTCCAAACCTTTATTTCTCAGCTTCAGAAATAGAGGCTCCAATTTTGCTCCTGTGAGCAGCAATGTGGCTGGAGTGACCGGGCTTTGGCCCCTGTGTTAGACAGCTTTATCCTTTCAGCTGTAAAATCAAAAGGAGGGGAAGCGGTGGTGGAAATCTGGCCAGTTTTTCGGAAAGGTGAAAAGGGAATTTGGGACAGAGGAAGCTATTTAATTTCTTTGGCCTCCTTAAGCTGTTGACTGGTGGATGAACAGATGTAACTACATAACATCAGCTGCATGCAATTAAATATGTTGCTTGTCTGCAGATGTCCAGAAAGATTCCTGTCTATACACAGCACAACTGTGTGAACACTACAGGACTGCATAGCCACGCAGGGGCAGTTGTATCACCTGGCAGGTCACCGTCAGCGCTCATCAGAAAGCTGAAGTGCTTTGAACAATACTGGACTCTCTCAGGGAATCTGCACTTGCACTTCATTTACACTGTCTTTTAAATAAGCTGTCATTTAAACTGGCTCAGATTTGATGCAGGAAATCAAAACATTAGCCTAGGGATGGTGTCACTGTTGAAACAGCATCTGAATCCTCCTGACTGCGATTACACTTGGTTATTTTGGATGGATCTTTTTCCTGCTCCTATCAGCTGGAGGTGCAGCAGGTCATTTCTATCTTGCCCATCCCAAAGGACCAAGAGAAGCATCAACAGCCCTAAGACAGGGCAAAAAAGTCCGATGCTTGCTCTACTGCCAGCACAACATGCTGTTGTGGCATAGAGGAACGTGCACCTCAGAAGGAGACGCTGAGCAACAAAATGTGCACCCCTTTCTCCAGACACTCTTAGGAGCTAAAGCGAAATATAAGCTATGGTAACAGGATGTACGTTGAGGAAGGCAGAAGATATAGCATGAAAATGAATGGGATAATGCATTGCTTAAAATAAAAATGTGATGCTCCCCTGCCTGCTGTGACACCACTCGATCAGGCAAACATAGTCACACATGGGCCTGAACCAGGGCTAAATAGCAAATGTGAAGAGTGGGATTTCCTTGTGCTGAGGGTCAAGTGGTTCAGACTGCAGCGAGATTGCTTTAGAAAATCTCTCTATGTCTCTGGTGTAGCTTTGGACCAAAAAATCACCTTTGTCTAGAAATACCAGGGCTTCCCTAAATGACAGGAAAACGTGCATATGAAGCTAGAACATTTGGTGTCGCTTATGAGTACCACCCATTTAAAGACTTCACCTCCTGTTCTTATGTCTCCTTCAAGGTGAAAAGTTTACTGTTGCTTTAACTTTCTATGCACGCCACTATTCTTAGATTTTGTCTCCTGGGAAATTGAGGAAACATATCAAAATATTTTTTAAGGGGTTTGTGGTCCCTTGAGGGACCTAGAGGCATTGCTAGTAATTTAACTGTCAGGACCTTAATTTTTCAAAATAAATACGGTGTCTTTTTTTTACTACATTTTTTACTATGATACTTTCACAGTGAAGAACCTTGGTCTTCAGCTCCATGAGTAGAGACGTGCAAGGATATCAAATGGAGAAATGGCAGTAAATGAGAACATGACATGTTATGCAAGTGTTGCTAAAGCTGCATTTGAGGATCCCTGACAAGGATGGTCTTTAATCCTTTTGCAAGTAAATCATAATTTTAAAAAAATCTATTACTTTATCTGCACCCCAGATTTTGACTGATGTTCCCCACTGTTTTGCTGGTGAAGAAGGCAGCAGGATACTTCCACACCTCCAAAGACATTTCTCTCTTGTGAAATGATGCCCACTTACTTACAGAAACGCAATATCTGTTTCTTGGTCTTTCTCCCCCTGTACTCTGAGGAGATTCCTTGTTAGCTGTGCAATCAATAAAAAACATATCTTCAGCAACTAGTAAATCTAATTTATTAAAACACAGGTTTGACAGTTAATTCAATTGCTAACAAAGTTGTAGCATGGTCAATAAAAAAAAAAGTAACCTCATAAGTGAGATACATATATCCTCTAGATGCAAAATTATCTGATAATAGGGTGCATTTGGATGGATACAGAAAAAAACATGTTAGTGAGATTAGACTGTGGCTAAGTTTTTTCCATTCTCTTGTAGTATTTAAGGTGTACAGTATCTCATCAGAGGCTCCAAGATTGTCACCTGTCCCTGCTCAGGTCTACTCCTGGCAGGGAAAAACTGCGGAAAAAGAGTTTGCCCTCTTCCTTCCAATTATTTGTCCGCTATCCCTCTGCACGGGCTACCATCTCAATCACATTCCCATTGCAAGCCAGTGGTAATATTCCCTTTTCCTTCAATAGCATGGGAACAAGCACTACAGAAGTTCACATGGCATCATTAGGTCACCTCTCAGGTATGCCACTGAGTTACTGAAATAAGGATTTGGAGCATGAACTTTAGTGAGGACTTATGATAAAACTCTGTGCTTACATCAAAGGCATCATAAGGTGACTGAAATAGATTGACTCTGCAATTGAACATAACCCTTAGATAGCCAAGAAAAATGTGACTTTCCCAGTGATTTGCTAAGTACTTTTCCACCTGAGCAGCAATGATTTGTTTTCTGCATATTTCAGACAGACCTGAAAATAGCTAGCTGCAGTTATTTTTGTTTGGGAGCAATAACATTCAGCTTATGGAGTGCTTTCTCCAAAAAAGTTCAGAGCATTGAGAAAGTATCTTCACTGACAGAAACATTCCTTTGGGTGGATTTCACAGGAAGGGAAGGCTTTCAGCATTTTTGCTAGTTTTCCTATGAGACAGGCTGCTTTCCTGGAAAATATGACAGAACTTCTTGTCTTTTTTAATTAAAAAAATGAGGTTATTAAAAACCAAAATCTAAACGTGGTCAAACTGAGTTTGGAGCCTGTTTTCACTTAACTGCAAGCAGTCTGATTTCTAGAAAATGGATTTTAGAAAATATTCAGGGACTTAAAAGTGCGGGCAGCCATTTGGTGAGATTGGCCAAAGAACATATAGGTGTAGCTCCCTGTTGCTTTCTAAAACAGCCCTCCTCCTCCTCTGCTGCCCGTCTCTCCTCCTGGACTTGGCTTAGTGCTTCCCCATTGCATTGGTGCGTGTTTGATGTCAGGGAGTTCAAAACAACTGGAAGTTAATCCTATGAAAAAAGGGACCAGTTTCCTCCTCGGAGCAGGCAGGTGAGGGATTAGGGATGCCTTTGGCAGCAGGTTGCTGTCAGACTGGTTTACATCTGCGGAGGAACACACTCCCGAGCTCCCCGTTTGGACCAAAATAATTTTTAAAGTTTGTCTTTGGATCCCTGCATGGGAACTGAGCTGCCTGAGTCCGGCTTTCAGAACTGAGCGTCAAAGCAAGTGCTTGCAATGACCTCGAAGGATTCGTCGCATGCGCAAGGAGCTGCAGGCTGCAGCCTGGTGCTCTGCACACCCGCATCCTGCCCTCGCTGCCAGCAGTCATCTTACTCATACCGCACCACACCGACGCCATTTACTTGAAATCATTATCTCACTTGACAATCAGTGAAATGTTAAGCAAAATGCCTCGGTGGCCACCTCAGTGTGGAAAATTTAGAAATGCTAATGCCTTCCAAACAGCCTGAGCTGGTGGCCAGGTCCTCTTTGGCTCTCTGCCTGCGTTGTAAGTCAGCCTCAGCAGGAATTATCAGTGGTGCTTTACCTTTCTGTTATGTGCAGACCTTTGGCCAGTGTTTGCAAAGGGAACTGACAGGGCATTATGAAGCTGTTGGGTGTCACAGCAGCTGAACCGTGCACTCCTGCACACACAAGGAAATGGAGCACAGAGAGGTTCAGATGCAGACACGGAGGTGGTCAAGCGAGCGGCTTCCTTCAAGTCACTGGTTGAGTATTGTGAAGTGAAATAAATGGACTCCAGTAGTAACGTAAATCCCTTTCAATCCCTTGTCCTGGGGAGGATGAACACTAGAGGTATAGCTACACTGCTAAGTAGAAGAGGACCAGGGATCACACACAGGCACCTGACTTCTGATTATCCAGCCTCGGTTTTGGCCATCCCCAACGAGCTCTCTCCGAGACACTTTTGCTCGAGAGGTGCCTGGCACTGAGCAACATGGCTGCAGGCTGGCTAGCACCACCCAGCCTCTGCCATTGAATGTCATGGACCCAGTCTAGATGTCCCATCAGGGCTGTGTATCTATCTTTTTGCAATTCTGCATCAGCTACCTGCGGAACAAACTTCTGATTCTTGCTTTGAAATTTTCAGCAGCGAAGTAATAGAGGACAGGATCCAGGCAGCTGTTCATGGCGGCAAGGCAGAGAGCGACCACCAGTGCTTTGTGGGTGGGCAGGTTGGCCTGGCTGCAGCTGCTGCGCATCAGGTGGACGGTCCGCAGGATGTGATATGGCAGGAAACAGAGGAGGAAGAGGAGGAGAGTGATGATGATGGTTGACAGTGCCTTCTTGTGACAGCCAGCCTTCTTGCGCTGAGGAGCCGAGGACTTGAGCAAGGCTTTGATTGCAAAGATGTAGCAGAAAATAATTGTGCAAAATGGCAGAATGAAGCCCACGATGAGGACAAAGCTGTTCATCATCAAGAGCCTGTGCGTGTTGGAGGGGTGGAGATCCAAGCACTTGGCCGGGTTGCTGTACCCAGCGATTCCATTGCATAACAGAGGGCTGGAGGCTGCCAGCACAAAGACCCATATGGCTGTGCATATTATCCTAGCATACTTCATGTTGGTTACTTTCCAGTGCTTGAACGGGTAGACAATGGCTAAGAAACGAACCACGCTGAGCGCGGTGAGAAAATAAATGCTGCAGTACATGTTCACATACAAGGTGTAAGTCATGATCCTGCAGGTGATATCACCAAATACCCAATGTGACCCCAACAGGAAATAGGTGGCCCGAAAGGGCAAAGTGCTCACAAACATGAGATCCGAAACAGCCAAGTTCTGCATGTAAATGTTTACCGAGGTCTTCCTTTGCGAAGGCTGGAGGAAAACATAAATGGAAAGGCTATTTCCAACAGTACCCAGGAAAAAGATAGAGAGATACATGATGGGATAAATGACTTGCTTGAAGCTGTCAATCGTACATTTGAAGGAGCTGTTAGTAAAGTTGGCATCTAGCGCCATCTCGGAAATATTCATAGTCTGGAGCGAGGCTCTCCGTCTTTCTGCCAAAGTAAAAAGGAGCAGTGTGAGTGCTGGGTTTCAGGCTGGGCTGGGAGTTCAGCTATTCAGGACTATTTCACTGAGGGCAGAAATTGCAAGATGCAGAAGGCAGTGGAAAATAAATGTTTGTTAATGAGTAATTACTTGTGATGTTCCAGTAGATAAACATCTCAAGGCGTAAAGCCCCAAGTCATCTCCAAACAGTTTCTGTATTACATCAGCTTGTTGTTGTCTCAACCTATGAAAGTGCTGCCTTTTAAAGGTGAGTGCTATGTGTGTGTTTTAATGGCAATTCCCTGTTCTCTGTGCAAAACAAGCCAACTTGCTGTCAGCCATTTTGTAGCAGGGAGGTTTCGAGTCCCCAGTTGCCTACCATGGAAACATCAACACCTGATCAGAAAAGAAATCACTGTTCACCAGTAAGTCTGTGCTTCTGCCCCTCTACTCCGCTCTCATGAGACCCCACCTGGAGTACTGCGTCCAGCTCTGGAGCTCCCAGCACAAGAAGGACATGGAACTGTTGGAGCGGGTCCAGAGGAGGGCCGCAAAGATGATCAGAGGGCTGGAACACCTCTCCTGTGAAGACAGGCTGAGAGAGTTGGGGTTGTTCAGCCTGGAGAAGAGAAGGCTCTGGGGAGACCTTATTGCGGCCTTCCAGGACCTAAAGGGGGCCTACAGGAGAGCTGGAGTGGGACTATTTTATAAGGGCATGTAGTGATAGGAGGAGGGGTAATGGCTTCAAACTGGGAAAAGGGAGATTTAGATCAGATATTAGGAAGAAATTCTTTACCCTGAAGGTGGTGAGGCACTGGAGCAGGTTGCCCAGAGAAGTTGTGGATGCCCCATCCCCGGAGGTGTTCAAGGCCAGGCTGATTGTGGCTTTGAGCAACCTGGTCTAGTGGGAGGTGTTCTTGCCCATGGCAGGGGGATTGGAACTAGATGATCTTTAAGGTCCCTTCCAAACTAAACCATTCTATGATTCTATGATTCAAATTAGGATGAAAAGCCAAAAGAACTGAATTTGCTGACTGGAACTAGTGAAATTTTTCTGGTACATTGTCTGCTGTCGGCAGCATGTCACTGAACTTTCCTGAGCAATACCAGAGGTATATTGATGTACCTCAGAACGTATAAATTAAGGATGTTTTGACCTTAAACACTGCATAAATATTGTGCTAGTAATGCATAGTTCCCTTTTCAACTCCCTCCTCCTTACACTGTATTTCTTCTTTCCTTTAAGTTTCTGATGGCTTTCTATGTCTCTTTTTGTGGGGCCTTTGCTTCATTTACCACCTTCTCAACCTTTTTTGTGCTCAACTGCTCTGCATCAGACAGTCATCTACACACACTGCAGCTTCCAGGGCAGCCCACGTTTGCAGCCCTAATGAAAATGGCCTGTGAGAAAATGGGCTGTGTTCATAGAGAGTGACGTTTTTCCTCCTGTGAGGCTATCATTCAATCGAATCAAAACCACTCATCGCTAAAACACTCTAAATAGTATTTTTTTCTCATTAGTTTCTATTTCCTTGCTGAACTCCTGATTTCTTCTCTCAGCTGACCTGCAGCTAGCAGTATTTTGAAAGGAAGGTTTCAGTATTGTTGCATGTTTAATACTGGCAAGCAATTCCCTCTCCGAATCTGCCAACAAATTCTAGAGAGGGAGCATGGAAAATTTTAGCCTAAAACCCAGGACTACATGTCATTGCTAGATGCACAAAAAAGAAGCTTTTAATTTGCCCCAGTGAGAGTGAAAATGGATCAATGGTACATAACTGCATCTTATCTCTTATTCTGGACCCCAGTGGCTTCGTGATTTGAAATCAATTTATTTGCACAGGTGAATTCTCCCTAGGAGGAAACGTAGGCTCTAGATTTGGGTGCTCTGGAATTCCAGTTACCCAGTGTGGTATTCCTAGTGCGCTGTAAACAGGAGCCAATTTGCAAACTCAAGCCATGGTGTGGGAGCCTGAGCTATGTTCACAGCAGCCTGTGGTATCGTCAGAGCAGTGCCTCAGAGTCCATCTGCATCCCTTAATATGTGCCAGATGTGCCCCAGCAGTCACCTTTTATCCGGCCCCCCTGTGTCGGGGAGCATGGGAAGCACAACCCCCAGGCTGGGCTCCCAAGGAGCAGGACGTACCCCCCTGTTGCGAGATGGGAGCGTGGCAGCTTGGGGAAGGGAAACATTTGCTCACATTGATGTCATTCCCATCCCTGCAGTGCCTGAAATTATCCCTCCAGAAAATAAAGATAATAATATCTATTGAGCTTAGGAGCGCTGAAGCCTGGAAGTGGGCAAACTGGATACTGGGGTTCAGCAAAGCCCCAGACTCAGTAAACATGTGCTCCTAAAGGAAATATCCTCCTCATTTGAGATCCTCTTCCCTCATGGAGGGGAGAGACAAGGTACACTTCTTAACATCAAATCTTTTGCAATCTGAGGAGGTTTTGGTTTTCTCTACAAAGCTACTGTCTGGCATAGAAGTTTTCTGCACGGGATCAAGAACCAGCTTTTCTCCTGATTGAAGGTGATGTCCCCATTTTGCAGAGAAACATCGCAGCCCAAGGTACTGCAAATAGAAGAGCCCTTTTGACTGTGTTTTGTTATAGCCCAATCATCCTTTCCTTTAGAAACCCCAAACCACAAGAAAATAGCTATGCCTTTTGAAGTATTCCTTCCACCAAACACTCCTCTGTGGGACCTGTGAGTTAGAGGAGTCAAACAAGGGTGAAGAACTTGGAGCCTGGGCAAATTCAAAGCCCTGCTGAGCACCATAAGTGATGGCTTGTGGCCGGCTTGTGGCCCATCGCTATCTGCTGAAGGACAGAATTGGGGCAATGAAAATTCAGTTGATGAAATGCCTTGGGGTCCCCGCACCCTGGGGAAAGCACTACAAGCACAGAGGCTGAGGCACATTGCTCAGGCTCTTCAGATGAAGTTATCTAGCTAACAACTACCACTAAATCTATTTTGTGCTCCTCATTTCTCCTGCCAGCTAAAGACCTTTAGGAAACTACATGCACACAGGTAATGGAGAAAACTCATCATCCATGGCCCTGGCAAGAAAGTGATTACTCAGACTCCACTCCAAATTGTCCAAACAAAACTTTCAAGCTGTAATGGGATGTCTAAGAGAAAAAGGTGGGAAACCAGTCATCTGAAAGCTGTTAACCATGGTGCCTGCGCTCAGTTGAGGGCCAGGAACAACCTGTACAATTATTACAGGTAGATGCTCCTATTAGTTGTTTTTTAACACGTGGATCAATCTAGAAAGGAAGGTGCAGTGAAAGATATATTTAATACTGGACTATCTCAAGCAACCACAGAGGACAAGGGGAGAATTTTAGCCCTCCTTGAAGCCAAGAGCTGTTTGTTAGTCAGCTAAGGTGAGGAGATGGCTCCTAGATAAACAGAAAGAATGACATATCTAAGGACAGGCAATAAACATTTTTTTCAGCAAGAGCGTCCAGGTGGTCTCCTGGGTCAGGAATGAACAGGGTGGGTTTTGGGTGAGATACTGGACCTATAAGGTCCCCCAAAAGACTTCAGAAGGGAGACTGGTGGTAACACCTATCAGCCCTCTGAGAAAAAAGACAAGTGAAAGTGACAATCTGAAATGGGAATCTCTCTTAAGTGGTACTGCAAGACTTCTCTGATGGAAACTCCCTAGCAGGAGATTTTTTCTATATATGAGTTTCCGGATGGAAGCTATAGAGTAGAAGCAGCTGACACATGTCCTGAGGCTCTGACAACCACCCTGGCAGAAGAGAGAGAGCACATCAGCTAAGCAAGAAATAAAAGAGGCTTTTCTGAAATAACTGCTGTGTAAGTAGATTAGGCGTAAATTTTGGGTGATTTTTTTTTTCTTTACCTTTGTGAAGTCTTAGAAACATTTACAGCTTAATTAGTACAGATTTCATGAATAAATACTTAGCTTTTATTATAAATTACGTATATTATAAATTATATCTATTATTATGAATAAATATTTTGCCTTTTATCTTAGCCTGGCTTGAGTGTGATTTAAGAGAAGGGGATAACAGAAAGACATTTCTTGCCTAAGGTGAATCTAATACCCTTAATGAATGAATGGGTGTGCAAGCCAGGTGGGGAACTGATAGAGCAAAAGTAAGAGGAATTTGTTTAATTGGTGGAGATACTAAACTAATAAAAGTGCCCTAAACCCACCATTTTTTAAGCTCAGGGAGCAGGTAGCAGTCTAGCAGCAAAGTGGGGGCTACCCCATAAACTGCCCAGTATGGGATGTGTACGGCCACCTGCGTGGGGCAGGTTTTGTGTGTGTGTGTGTGCAGAGCAAGGGGTTGGGGACGTGGAGGGACGAGGCTGGCTGCCTTGAGGCAAGAGCGGCTCAGCAGGAGCAGGTCTGCCCGAGGAGCAGACCTCATGAGACGTCTGTGCAGATTGCTTGGGGGTGCAGGAGAGGAGCCGGTGGTGGCTGTGGTCATTGTGGGCACCAGGGATGAAGATGGGGTTGTCAGGGCTCAGCTATGAGGCAAGAGAGAAGCTCAGGTCAGACCCATTGTTTCAGTGCATGGATGAGACAGCAGAGAGGAGAAATTGAGGTATGTAAGAAACTTAGGGATCTTTTGGGATAAAGGTAAGCAAAACAGAAATGAGAGCCTATGCCATACCCAGAGTGGATCCAGGCTGCTGGCACTGCAGACGGAAAGGTTTGGAGAGGAGTATTTAATTAGAAGCAATAGGGGAGCTGATGGGCATGGCAGAGCAAGTGGACTGGATCGACAAGACCTGCGAGGGCAGTGAACTCACATCCAGTGCACCTCTGACAAGGCCAGGAGGGAAATAAAGCCCAACTGTGATAACTAGGGAAGGCAAATCCAACTGCCCACAGATCCAGTTGGCTGGCACATGCTGTCCTGAGTGACTGATCAAAAGCAAATCTTACACGTAATTCTGCGTTGATGCTCAAAGCCGAAAATGAAACTGAGGATCCAGAAGGCTTGGCATGAGACAGCAACCCTGGTGCAAGGGGAACCTCAGAGACCTGCAGGACAGAGGATAATCAATGTGAGACAGTTTTGCTGTGCTACCAGCTTTATGGTAATGATAGTGTAGGATGCACAGGTGGGAGGAGTGGCACTGTGCGCGGAGGACTATGTAACTTGCAACAACATAAAAATATTATGGCTAAAGAGAAGCACTACAGAGTCCTTGTAGGCAGATATCCCATACTCTAATAATAAAAATATAGTACTAGGAATGCACTACCAAACTCCTCATCATGATGATGACAGTCACCAGAAAATGTTAAGTGTGTGTAGGAAGCTGAAAGCAGGTAGCAATAGCAGGAGATTTTGGGTGCCTTTATAAAGATGCGATGCTGCAGCAGAACAAGATATAATGTCCATATGCAACAAATGCCTGATTCCTAGAATAATTAGTCCTGCAAACAAATCCACAACACAAGATGTTATTCTACTTTTGATCTTTAGTGCTGCGCAGGTCCTAGTTCAAGCAGGTTTTGGTGGAGGGAGCCCTGTACCAGCAATCACAGTAGAGCTAGGTTCGGCAGTGCTGTGGGACAGAGAAGCAGCACCAGAAGGAAGAATCCTACATAATTTGGGGGCTATTTAGAAAAAGAAACAGAAAATTCAACAAAACCTGTGTTGGAAGCCTCCATTCCAAACGAAATAGACATTTTAATAAATATTGAGCCCCATGTCTATCAGTAGAACAGTTGGCAAGACTATTATAGGGAAAAGATTGCCATTTAGAAAGCAGAAGGCTTGTCCAAATGGGGAGTACAGGAAAGCCTGCATCATGGCAGATCAAGCATGGAGAGGAAACTAAGATCATTAAAAAAAAAATAAAATTGAAAAGCACTTGGTAAAGGATGCTCAGGCTGAATTAAGTTTTTTAAACCCACTGAAAGATGACAGACTGCTCGGGAATTGGTAGGGCTGCTCGATGGCAAAAGATGCCTTAGGGACAACAAGGCCATAGGAGAGAAACTCAGTGAATTCACTCTTCCCTGCCAAAGACATTGGGTATTTTCATGCCCAACGCAGCAAACAGGTCGGAGGAACCAACTCCACTTGAGCACTCGAGGGATGTGCGCAGGAAATATTAAACCAACCAGATAAGAGAGGGGCCAATAAGTAATCAGAACCAGATGGCATTCATATGAGTATCCCGAAGGATCTCAAACATGAGACTGCCGGCCAAGTCACGTAACCCACCATTACAATCAGGTGTTGTGCCAGGGGACTGGCATGTCACCAGTGCAGTTCTCATCTACAAGAAGGGCTTGAGAGGGCAGCTCGAGGGCCACGAGTCAGTGGGAATAGTCAGCAGCCCTGGGCTACCCCCAGTTCTTGTGGAAGGCTAAACCAAGAGCAGTCAATCAGGTCATCCAGCATCTCAGCAGACAGTGGGATTGATTTCTATGCCATGTCTGGACAGACGGACAGACCTTTTGGAGAGGTGTGGTGGAGGGGTGCTGCTGCTAAAGGTGTGAATATGAAACCTCTGCTGTCTCTAAAGCTGTAAACATGAAAATCTCCATTTCCAAACTGCTGATCTTGGATTTACTGCTCTGAAACACTCCATTCACTATAACATGAGGAACTATTGAGGAACCTATTTTCAAGAAGGTGTTCTACATATGCAAAGTAAAATGTGGAAATCAGGCTGTTCATTCAAAATATAGTTCTTTGCTATGTTAAGTGATAAATATATAGATCCTCTTGTATGCCAGGAAAAAGAGATGATCTCTGCATCTATCACAATAACCCTTTGTCTGAAGAGGTCCCGAGGCACCACAGTATCATGTTCATTACCCAAATAGGAAGGCAGTTGTTATCACTGCTATGTAGGAGATTACTTGCATTTGCCACTGCACTGAGAAAAACAGAAGTTCTCATGTTTTTTCAAAGTGCCCGTCGGCTTTCTTTCTAGCATTCACTTTGTGTTTCAGGAGCAGTGTTTCATTTACAATAGTAAATGTAACAGCATGCAATGTTTAGAATTAGCACTGAATTCATCAAAGCATGGCATTTTATTAACCTTTCTACTTGCACAATAATTTTAAAAAAATCAAGAGTCTGACATTTAACAACTTTTATTTTAAAAGTTTGCCATAAACCAAATATATAATTTTTTATCTAGTTAAAAAAAACTAAACTCACTTAATCAGATCCACAACTTGGTTGGTATCTTCCACCTGGCAAACATTCCTAGTGACATAAATCCACCCTTTTTTCTGCCAAAAAAAATCTCAAAACCAGCTTAGTCATAGAGAAATTTAGTCAACAATCACAGCTTCTGGCAAATAAAAAGCTTATTGCGAGTAATAATAAATGTAAGTAGGTTGTATTTTAGTTATTGCAACCATTTTTATCTACATCAGAAAAAGCAGACAAATCTTGTCCTACCTCAGTTCGTGTGTCTTCTGGTTTGTTCAGTATTTCCTCCTTCTGCTTGCTGTTGCTCACAACTTTCAGTTTTGTTAGTAGAAACGAAAAACAGAAAAACCTGATGCACAACCCGAGTGCTATTTATGCAGAAGCCACAGAAAAGCAATGAGTAGTAGGAAAGGGAAGTAAATTCTGATTGTAAGATCTCACATCTTCTTAAAAGAGAAATGTTCTCAGCTCAAGGAGTGGTGCTAGCAATCACATGGCAATCTTTCAAAATTTTCACCCAATGAAAGAGGCTCTGCAGCTACGTGGTATGTTGGGAAGCTTTCTGGATTTCTGTATTTGGGTCCACACTTCTATATATGTGCTTTCAATAATCAGGGTTGCTCAAAATATTAAAGGAAATCCCCGTATGAGCTTCACATAGATCATTAGAGATGTAGTTCTTGGAATTATGGAGAGGACACGTGCCGGGGTTATTTCCCAGGTTTTTCATGCAGAAATAACAGGAAGAACAAAACTGTAACCAGGCTGCTATGAACTGATGTGTAATCTCATTCAGCTCATAGTTCAAAGCTGAGTTTACAGAGCCGAGGGACTAATTTTTCTTGAATTTTGATACGAACGGAATACATAGCTCTGCTAGGCCATGAGCCTGCAGTGAACGCCTTACTGCCCCTGAACATTTTACCGCTTCTCAGTGGAGCAACACTGACTCGACAGACAGGTATCTATACATACTATAGGTATAGCAGCTCGGCTATTCCTCTTCTGTGCTGTCAGCACATGTAGGTGGACCAGATGCATTCAAGTGCTTTCTGGCTGCTGTGTTGTATTTCATATTGGCAGCAGGCTAGGAGTCCACACACAGCTGCTTTGTCACAACTCAGCGGATGGGGAGTCTCCCAAAAACCCTTCTGACCACCCACATTTATCGTTGTTTATCCCCCAAAGTGCTTTGGATAATCGCATTTGTGTTCTCTCCCCCACTGGCCATCTGTGCCTGATTCTCACTTATCGCAAGGGCTCTCCACTCGGGTTGTACTCATGGACTTGAGAATGGGCAAAATTGTCCTCTGGGCATACTCCCCACGTAGGGTCATGGTGGCAACGTGCAGTGGCTGTGAAGACTGGTGTCACCAGAGCTCACAAATCCCTATGACCAGGGAGGAGGTATGCACAGCTTGCTCTGTGTGTTTTTTTTTAGCATGGGGCTGAAAAAGGATGTGGAAAAACAGCTTAGGTAGCTACTAGTCTAACACTTTCAGCCTCTGGGGTGAGCACAAAATCCATCAGTGGTGTTTTTGAACATTTGCTTACATTCGCATTGACAATGCAAAGTAAGCTTAAAAAGCTCCCTGATAGAGATCCACGTCAAGTGAACATTCAAGGTGCAGCATGATGGTGAATTAGGACCCTCCTGAGACCACTCCACTGGTGCCTAACTTAGACATTGACAACTCTCGTGGCACCTAAGGCCATGGACAGGGGTCATTTTCCAGCTGTGGTTGCGCTGGCTGCTTTGGTTACTGTCCCAGCAGTTTCCCTATCTGCCAAGGTCTGCTTGCACAGCGGCTTGTGTGTGCGCCCCTAACCCCCTTTGGTCATTGAGGCATCATAGACACCTGAAACAGGAGGTCTCTGCTCACCTAACCTATGCAGACTGAAGCAGTGTAGAAATGACCCCATGAGCAGCATGGTGGTCAGATGAGCCCTTTGGGAGGAAGCTGTGACACGCAGCAGGGAGCAGAGTGGGGTGCAACTGCTGAAGCCAGTGAGACCACGGCCAGAGGACAGCTATGGCCTTGGCATTTGCTCAGGAGATGCCCCAGTAACTTGAACTGCATCTTATCTGCAACTGGCAGAGACTAATTTAGGCATTGCAGTAGCAGTCTGATGGCATCTCCATCACATGGCACGCAGAGATAATCACTCTGGGACTGATAGGCAGGCTGTTCTCAGATACACAAGGTCAGAGACCAAAACAGGCAGAAAAGTTAGACATTGATCACATTTTATTTTCCTGAATGTGTTTTGAGAACATCTCTTTCACCATATGATAGGGTCATCTTTGTTGCCTGGATAATTTCCCCCGTTCACTTTCTTAAACACCCTGCTTTCTGGAGAGTACTGTTTCCTCCCTTTTATAAAGTAATTCTGTGTTTTGCTTTTAGCCTAGATTTGAATAAATGGGGTTGGCTGCCAACTCACCCTGCACCTGACGAGCTAGATCCGGAGTGACTGCTTGGGATTTTTTAGCAACAGTCACTGGATGACTCAGCTTCCGAGAGGAGTTTATTACATTTCTTACTAATAAAAACTTCAGTAATTCTGGATGAGACATCTCAGAATATCACGAAGGATTGAAGACTTTCATCACAAGGTGCTGTGCGCATATCACACATTCAACAGTTAACAACCTAGATTATTTCTGAATTTTGAGTCCCATAAAATGAATAGACGGTCCAGGACGCGGCAGAGTGCAAACCACCCCTCTGGGCTGCAGCTACTCTCCGTCCTGCTTCCATTTCTGTTCCCCTTTGTACTTCTGGCTCCTCGACAGCCCAGTTTCAAGACAGAAAAGCAGGAGGGGGTGACCTATCCTTTTCCTTCCCCTTCCTCACAAACCCACCTCCCCTCCAGCGCTGCACAGGCGCACTGCCTGCGGAGGAGGTCTCCAGCCCACGACAGCGAGCAATGCCACTGCTGCAGGCTCCAAATCTCCATTGCATGAAGCAGCTGAACTTCGGACCTGAAATAAGCACTCCAGACCAGGTAGAAGCAAAAACTTAGACTCTCCTTCCCCTGTTCAGCATTTATTATAGGCTACTTCAAGTGTCCTCATGGGCTGAGTGCTACCTGGTGGGAGCACCAGTGAAGGAGCCTGTCTCCCACGCTCCCTGTATCGGGCACCTTGGACATCCCAAACACACATCATGCTATCACGTGCTCCATAGGGGCAGGCCTCCGGCCACAGCCGTATGGTGTCACCCTAAAATCAGGTGGGCTTCTGCCCGAGGACAGTCCATTGTCTGGTGCATCCCTCTGTCGTTGCAGTCTCACCAGACAGGCTGTCGTCTGCTTCGCACTGTAGCGGAGGGGGCCAAGAGCTGCCTGAAACCCACCCAGGTCTTGATGCACATGTACAGCCCAACAGACTTGTGCAAGGTCATCAGCTTGTGGGGCATTTGCACACCAGCTCGGGTAGCTCAGCAGCCCCACAGCCACAGGGACTGTGCAGGGGAGATGTGGCAATCAATCCCCAGCACCAGGGAAGCTGGGGTGAGACATCAAGTGTCCCAGGCAACCCAGATGAAGGAGTCTGCATATTTTTCCCATCGCTCAGTCAATGTTTTGCTGTCTGTGGGCACGAACTTCCAGTGGCAGAGTTTCACTTTTTTCACGCCAAGAGATTTTTGGTAAAAATGGATCTGTCAAACAAACAGAAGGGATTACCTCCACTGAAGATTTTAGCATGGCTTGTCTTCAACACGGCAGCTTAGCCTACTAACACATATCTATTTCCAGAGACTGAAATTACAAAGCCTACATTCATTTTCTGTGCAATCCAGAAAAAGACAGCATCCAATGTTAGTAGCTCATCTGCTGTCAGCCATAAGGCTGGATAGAGGGGAAGATGAAAGTGACGGCTGCCTGAAGAAGGGGGAAGAAGCAGGGGCAATTTTAAGAGGAATTATTCAGAAAGAAAAAGCACAGAAGGTTTTCAAGCTGTTTCTTTCGCAATGTTAGTAATGACATCTTTTTTAATTGCCTGTGGTCCTTTCTTAATTGTTTGCTGTTCCTCATTAATATACTGTTGAGGGCAGAGGAATGTTAATATATAGCTGGAATGGAAAAAGACATCTAATGTTGTCTCTATGTAAGATAAACTGTTCTTTTTTAAGTTCTAAAACTGGAAATGTTTTTTGCCAGCTCATCCAAAGGTGGCTGTGAGCCTTGGGAAGAATTGATTGTCTCCAAAAGCCGTGGAGCCGATGGCAGCTGGGAGCATTAATGCTCTTCCCGGAGAATAATCGATCCAATCCTCGACTCTGAAAAGACTGAACCGGAGCAGGACAAAACACCGAACACTTTCTGAGGCCTTCATCTAAAACCCATTGAAGTCATTGGAAAGAATAGTGCCTTTTTGGATTAAAACCTAAATAAGACAGCCTCAGAAACTGTGACTGGAAAAACTCCCTCCTTTTATGTCTCTTCAACTAGCTAAAAGCATTTCAGATCTAACAGGTGCAAGGTTGTCAGCGTGCCAGGTACGTTCTATCTTCTCTAATTCTGCAGCCATTTCTCTACCTCCTAACCCCCATGACGCTGAAGTGACTTTCTGCTTGCATTATGCATTTTCAATAATTGCACAGTCTGCAATTGCAACCTTTATTATTTCTGGTTTGTGTGTCAGACATTACAGGACTGCAAACTGATGGGATAATGAAAGTGAAGAATTTGAAAGATTTGGCAATGAGTCTAGTTATCTCTCTCTTAAGATTTGGTCTCCTAAAAACTTGTCATTTGTATATGTTGGCACATGTATGCAATCCTACAGTTCCCTACACACACAGCTCTGCGTTTCGGTCTGTTTACCCCATTTTAAATGTTCTGTGAACCCTGTGTTATTCTGCTGAACTCTCCCTTCATACAAATATAGAAATTCAAAGCAAAACAAGCTTCCTTTCTTCTGTTTTTGCTAACTCTTTTACGATAACCCTGACCCAACAGCTGGATAAAACCCAACAACAGCATTCTAAAATCACATTGACCAGATGTAGGTGTTCTGCATCTTATACCCAAAGGCTAAACACAACTGTAAGATGCAACCCGCAAGTCCTTCAACACAAACTCCGACTACCACCAAATCCACTTTCATATCAATGTAATCATTGCTAATTGTTAGCAAAAACATTATCACAGACAACAACGTGCTTCACTGTAGCAGTGTTCTTCCCTGACACCAGCATCTTCGAGCAATTCTCTTTTTTTACTGTAGTCCCTTTGCCTTCTTATCCAATGCATTTCCAGTGCTATTTCATGCTGTCTCTGTATGTGGGGGGGTTGTGCATGTCCATATATAACAGGTATAAGTGCAGCTGCACGTATGCATTTCTATGCATGCACTCACAGAAGTGCTTTCAGATGCAAGCACTTATAGAGAACCCATTTGTGTGCATGTGTATTTGTAATATAAATGCGTAGGTACATACGCATGCTCGATAAAAAGGTTGAACTTGAGCATCAAGGCTAAATTGTTTTGCCCAGAATTTAGGGAGCCATGGGAATAAGTGTGGGACACAAGTCCCCCACTGTTTTCATCCAAGGTTGATGGCTTTCATCAGCTGGAGGTCCCTCTCCCCAGAGCACGTGGGAGGTTCTTCTTCCAGGCACAGCTGACACACAAAAAAACAAAGTATAATTTTTTGTCCTTGGTCTGGATTTTTATGATGTTTCTCCAGATGAAACTCAGGCGAGCTTAGATCTCAGTGGCCACTTTTTCTATTCTACTGGGTTTGGGCAATGATTTAGGGTACTGTGTGCTGTTTGATACTATTTAAACTGTATTTTTAAATGCCATATAAAGATAGTCTACATATGTTATTTTGAAGAAGATAATAACATGACCTTTTGTCCCAGTTTTTCACTCAGAATTTTTGAAAAACATCTAAGTGTCTATAATGTGTCATAAATACATTGTGAAAAATGTCCATTTATAAATGACATTTCTAACCTTGAAAATTGCTTGGATTAAATATTTATTTTGCAATTGGTTTGTAACCAGTATCCTCCCCAATAAAAATTAATTTAAGCTCCTCTGTGTCAGAGATTACATGCTTTTGTGACATGACTTAGTGAAATCCTCTTTACTGGCATATACTGAAAACAAGACTGCCTGAGCGGGGCTGGACGCAGTGGTGACAACGGTGGGAGAGGGAGGGGGAAGTTCTGCAGTGGTGGGTTCCTCCACCGTTACAGGACAGGGATCGTTTGGTGCTAAGGGGAGACCACCACCCACACATCCCACCCTGCCGCACACTGGGAAGCTGCCGTGCTGGGCTGATTAATGCAATCGTCGCCCTTTAACTTAGATGTTTAAGTCTGAACTCTGGGTTTCTTTGCAGAAGACAAGAGAAGCCCAGGGTGTGCCATCGCCCCACACACGCCTGAGTACGCAGTTCAGGGGCACCTCAGCACTCATCTTTGTGGTTGATTGTCACCAGATGACCTTGTTCACCAGCACAACTAGTGCTTGGGACCACTCTGGAAAGGTCTGAGCAGCCTGACGTGGGCTGGCTATGCAACCAGGTCACTGTCAGTCAAGCTTGCATAGGGTTTTACAGCAAAACTGGGAGATAACTCACTCCGTCTTGACTAAACTGCCCCATGTTTTGCTTTCAGAGTCCTCAGTGCAATGAGGACAAGCTGGGCAGAGGCTAACTGGTCTTTTGCTGCAGGAAGAAAATAAAGGGAAATACATGATTTAATTCAGTTTTGTTTGGCAGAGACGCTTCTTCCACTTTGTTGTTGTTGCTACAAGACCAAAGCTGTAATTCTCTTTAAATCCGGCGCATGCCACCAGAGAAGAATTAGCACAATGGTTTTAGTTTTATGTAACATTCCCAATACCCAGCGACTGAGCGCTTTAGAAGAGAATAAACAAAATGAAGTAAGCTGTTTGTTCAGCATGTTCCAACACCCGTCCATCTGCCTCCCTTTGTACTCACAGTCCCTCAGCCACAACTTTTCTTATCCGCTACTGTCAAAAATATGACTCATTTTTCACATAATAGACTAGGGAAAAAGTAGAGAAGTTTTTATACATAATAAAGCTTTCTCTGGCCCAGGATCTCCTGCATCAGCTCTTATTTTACTTCTCATTAAAAAGAATGACACAATGGAAATGTACTTTTCCTAGCGCTAGTTAGCTGCAGTAGGACTCACTGTCTGTGCCACAATTAGCTCTGCTTGACTCTTCACAGAACCGGGCAAATGAAGCTTTGGTATAGCTAATTTTAGGACAAGGAATCTGTCAAATTCCCAGGCCACGAGAGGACTAAGCGTTAGTACAGTTTATACAATTAGTGAATTTGGTGAATGGAAGGAAGTCTCCTCCCCTCTACCGAGGCATCTTATAAGCTCAGCAAACACGCTTCCATGGCTCCGAAGCAGAAGCCATTACAAAGTGGGCTCCAACAGGTTTTGAATCTGTTCTGCGTCACCATAAAAGCCCTATCCCCAAGCAGATGAAGTGGTTCCCACTGGAAGGGGCTGTGTAGTCTGCCCTACTGGTGACATCTTCAGTAACCGTTCCTCTTCCATGGCGTTGTGCTGTACTCTGCTAGCAACACAGCTGATACTGGGTTCTCGGGTTAAGGCTGTGTTTTCCCGGCACAGAGGTCCCTGTTCTTGCATTCCACGTGCTAGACTGGTTTAAACAGCACCTTGCCTGGCTGATAGACTGGAGGCAAAACACACAGCAGGCCGTCAGCAGACATCCAATTCAGATGAAGTCTCACAGCTTTTTTCACACAAGTCTCGTGCTTTCCCACACTGAGACCCTCATGTGCATCAGACAAGCATTGCTGTCGCAGGAATCTCTCGTCTGTTAGACCCATTTCCGTACAATGAGAACATCACTTGCCAAGCAGATGCAGGAGGAGAGATCCAGCAAACCCAGAGGTCCCCTCACAAGTCTGCTGGAACCCCTGACCCACACGTGTGGTGTGTGTGGCACCGTGTTGGGGTGAGGAAGGCTCTTACCAGTGTAAATGATCTCTCGTCAGCTGGATGACGCTTCTGACCAGCAAACTGATCTTTTATATTTCTCAGTGCTGAGAAATGTAATTTTTCTTAGTTGCCACAATCCCTAGCACCCATCCACAAGACAGGAGTGGGACTGCGGCCCATCACATCTGATGGAGATGCTCATAAACTTTGCCAGGTTATTTTGTGATGCTGAAGTTATTACAGAAAGTCACAGGCTCATGTAAAGAGGAAACAAGATAAAATTAATATGCTTTAAAATCAAGGCAGCTATTTAGCTTTTGGCTCTTAACATGACTTGATAGAACTACAAGACGCAGTCTCTAAAAAACATTGCTCTGAGGAAAACTCCAAAGAACACCACCTTTAATATGTGCTTGCACTTCATTTGCTCTGTTCTACACTTTAATTTCCTAGGCATCTCTTAAGTACATTCAGTAGGATAGTAAGTATAATTCCTATGAGCTGGCTAAATTACTTCTAGCACATTTGTATCAGCAGTTATATTGTATTAGCATCATTATATTGTAATTTAAACCTTTCATTTCACTGCTAATCAAAGGCAATTCTAGCAAATAACCTGAATGTTCTAATTTAACAATAATATCATGTCTGTCTTTCTTTTTTAATCAAGCACGGTCACTATAACCTCCGTAGGTAATAGAGTAGTTTCTACATATCAGTATAGCAGTGCCCTTCCCTTTTGTCGAGCAAACTTCCTAGGTCTAAGTATCCTCTGCTTGCATCTCTGCAAAGCTTAAATACATCTGTAGGGTCAGCAGCATTACGTGCAATATCCTCCGGATACATCCCTAGAAAATTCTGCTTCCCTTTGACAGGCAATCCTGAAAACATCTGCTAGTGTAAGCAAATTGGCTGTGGGAACTGCATACTCCCAATTTAGCGATGTTTTCTGGTTTTCATTTTTCAGCTCTCTAGTGTACAGATCCATCACCTGTACTGCTAAAACATATTAGAACTGGAATTGCGAGGCTAAAGTGCTAAAATTAGCCAAAAGCTGAAAGCACAATTTTACTACGTCAAGAGTTTACAAACGAGTGATAGAGGTTCTTTTCTGTGTGATATGGCAAATTGTAGTAAAGCTAACACAATATATTAAAACGAAAGCTTCCTTTGCTTCAGCACAAGAAATAGACACAGTTAGAATTCACATCTATAAAGATAACATCCAAATTATGTTTGACTGCTTCTTGAGATACAATACACTATGTTTGCAGGCCACAGCCATAGAAACATAAATATTTTCCTTCCCCTTATGCAACTATTCAATGGAAGAAAAAAAATGGAACTAGTGATGAAAAGCTGGACAATATGTATCAATACACTGTTGGGTGACTGTCAGGTCATGCTTGTGTTCACCAGCAACATGACAGAACATAGCTAGAAAGCAGTGACCGCCTTGGCAATGCACAATTATTTAAATTATACAAAATAATAAGCTATACAATAAGAATTAGACTTGCATCTCAGTCACTTGTGTGTGCCTGGGAAAAAGCTCGTTCTGATGTCAGCGATGAAAATATAAGAGCTGATATATCCAATATACTGTTGTCAGTTCACTGTGGTTTCTTTTTTTTTAAAAAAAAAAAAAGCTTTATCCTGAAGGCCATGTTTTGGAAGATCAAACCTACAGATGTACACACATGTTCTTCACATCATTGCAAGAGAAAATCAGATGCCATGAAAGGCCACACAATATCGGTCAAAATGCTCACTTTGCCTGGCACCCTGCCTGTGACAGGGACCAATCAAAGACGCCTGTGGAGCAGTTCAATAAAAACTCAAGTATGTAGTGATGCTTCCCCAGTCTTTCAGCTGTCAACAATTCTTGCTTAAGGATTTGCTGCAAGAGAACTGCCTGGAGATTTAATAACCCTTGATGGGTTTTTCTTCAATGAATTTGCCCATGTCAACCTTTGGCAATCCAACGTCTTGCACAGAAGAGTTCCTTTCCAGAAGTATGTATCATGGGAAATATTTGCTGCAGAATTAGATCATGTACATTAGACATATGTACATTAGAACTACCTGCATGAAAATCATGTCCTTTTATCTTTTTTGCACCTGCTGCCTGCTAGGATTCTTTGATACTCCTCACTTCTTGTACGGACAAAGGGCAGAAAAAAGTTGTTTCTTCCTATATACAAAGAAAAGGTTGGCTAATTCAGAATGAGGATATACCTAGAATCATAGAATAGAATCATAGAATCAACTAAGTTGCAAGGGACCTCTAAGATCATCGAGTCCAACCATTAACCTAACACTGTCAAAACCACCAGGAAACCATGTCCCTAAGCACCATGTCTACATGTCTTTTAAATACCTCCAGGGATGGTGATTCAACTTGAGGCCATTTCTTCTTGTCCTATCGCTTGTTACTTGGGAGAAGAGACTGACCCCCACCTTGCTACAGCCTCCTTTCTGATAGTTGTAGAGAGTGATAAGGTTTCCCCTCAGCCTCCTTTTCTCCAGGCTAAACAACCCCAGTTCCCTCAGCCGCTCCTCAGAAGACTTGTTCTCCAGACCCCTCACCAGCTTCTTTGCCCTTCTCTGGACACTCAATGTCAGTATAGTTGATCTGTACTCCCCCTTTCCAGTCCACACGTGGTTTTGTAGACCTTTGCCACATCCCCGTGTCATCTCTGCCAGGCTGAAGAGTCCCAGCCTACACACTCGTTCTGTGTACGGAAGTTGGCTTGCACACCTTGGTCATTTTTAACCCAAAATCTTATCTGATTTAATACCCAATGAGCAGGGGAGCTCACTGCTGCACAGAAAGTTAAAAACACTGGTGCATTATAGATTTACACAATGGTATAGTAACATGCGGGTTTTTGTCTGTTCTTGAAGATTAAGCTGAGATCTTCATACAATGAGCCCTCATTTTTGAGAGACAGCAGTCAACTCAGAGTTCCCCCATCTTATTTATAAAGGGAAAACTGCTGGACAAGGAGGCTTCTGATGTGCATCATTTTGCATCTGTCTCTACTAAATTTCATGTGTCATTTAATTGCTCTGTTATTCATACTCACATGATGTTTTTGCAGTTCTTCAAAGTCAACCCTCATCTTTGCTGTTCTGCAGCATAGCAAAGTATTCTGCATATCATCTTCATATTCTATCTCCTCACTTTTTACCTTCTTTTCTAGTTTATTTAATTATGTGGAACAATAAAGTCTCAGCAAAGATCCCTGAAACACACTGGTAGTGACCTCTTTTTGCTCTAAAAATTGATCGTTTGCTTCTACGCGCTCTCTCCTGATTATTCACACAAGGATATTCCCTTCTATCCAATAGCTGCTCAATTGCTTTAAAGGTCCCTTGAGATTTACATGCTTTAGTATCTTTTGACCATTGCCAGGTATGCTGAATCCAGATCTCCTTTATTTTTATGATTTTTTGTTCAGAGGACTCCGATATATTTGCGTGACAAAATTTCCCATTGTAAGATTTCTTCCTCACTATAAAAAAGTTCTTTCTCACTACAAAAAAGTTCGTCCTCACTATGTCTGGTTTATGCATCTATCCACTAATTCTCAATGGTTCTTTAACAGCGTTACTAGTAATTTGCCTAGTACACATGCCAGGTTTCTGAATTAGTAGTTCCATTTTTCACATTAACTATCTTCCATTCCTTTGGTACCAAGACAGCTGTAAGTGCAAAGTTATACATTACAGTGAGAACTTCAGAGATTTCTACCTGGAGCTCCTTTGGCGCACTTTGGATTAAGACCATCAAGTAATGGAGACTTATTAATGTTAATTCTGTCTGTTTGTTCCAAGACATTTTTAGTTAAAATTGAGACATGTCCACTGATAAATCCTCCGCAAGAAGGGCTATCCAGGCTCTTTCTCAGTGGACAGATCCAAAAGTTATGAATACATTTGTTTGTTCTGTCTGTGGCTTTTTCTTCCCTGCATCTTTCACTCTTCGATCATTGAGCTACCCTAACAATCCCCTGACAGGCTTCCTGATATGGTAAATGGGATTTACTAGTAGTTTTTAGTAAATAATTTCGTGGATTAATTGGATTTGGAGGCATTTTAGGAGGGGTTTTTTTGGCCTGCCTTGCTACATTTTTGCGCTTAATTACATCTTACAGATCTTTCCATTCACCCTATTTGGGCATGACTTCAGCTGTTCGAAGGAAGCCTTCTTGTTTATAACAGCGTTCCTTTCAATGATGTTTGTCTATGCTGCCTTCTTTCTGTGCTTTCTCAAATCTTTTTCGATTAGCAGAAACCTTTTGCTTTGTTTCTCCACTGTGGTATTCTTAACTGGTCCCAAAGTTGTGTGCAAGGATTCCATGCCCTTGTAAACACCTTCTTAATAAACATGCTCACTTTTGTATAGTTCCCCTTTATAAAATGTAACAGCTGTAAGGGGTTTTTACTTGTTTCTTTGGGCTTTCTTGCTTCTTTTGATCCTGAAAATGTTGTAAAGTTGTTCCAAGTACATCGTGTTCATGACTACAAAATGGCACTTCCACAGTAACAGTCACTATATGTTAATATTGTTCCTTCATGAGTCCTGGGCAACCAACCCCAGCTGGCCCTGCCTTGAGCAGGGGGACTGGACTAGACAATATCCAGAGGTGCCTGCCAGCCACAAATGTTTTCTGATTTTATAATGTAATATTATGTAATAACAATAATATACTCGAAAATAATGTAATATTAGTATAATCACACTCACAATATCATCATATAGTATTACACGTTAATACTGTATTTTTCCTTCATAAGCCTGGATTTCAGTCTATGAAGAATCCATGTTCCTTTGTGAACACTTAGTTAACATGATTAAAGTTTTCTGTAACATAGAGTAGATCTCCTCCATCAGCACAGGTCTCCTCATCTTTCAAAAATCATGAGTCCCAACAGGTTTCTGATATACCTATTTTACTGATATCCTCATTGAAATTTTCCACTGTAGTATCTCCATCCCATTTTCCAGACTTCAGCTGTTCTTCCATATTTCCTATCTGAATATTGCAATATTCTGTCCTGCCCTTTAATCAGTAACACAGAATTTCCATGACTTTTCTTCTACTGGATGCTACATCTCAAACCACACGCACTTCCGTTTAAATATTGATCTGTGAACTTCTTAAGTTAAGTCCCAACAGCATGATTACCTTATGGTTCAAATCATGAAGTTCATCTGTCTGGTATGTGCTTCCTTTACTCTGGAAGTATCCTCTGTTCCCAAGGAATTTTTATGCCTCCCCATTATACCTTTTTCTCACACAATTATTGGAATTACATGTCTGCCTCTTTCTGGTCTTGCACAAGGTGCCAGGAGCATTTTGGACAGTACAGCCAGAGAGATCCTGATACTCCGCTTCCTACCAAACACGGGTCACGAGTACCAACACCTCTCCAGTATTTCAGACGCATTTCGAGGTTCGCTTGGCAAGCGAGTCACTGCTATGAACTGAGCTGTTTCTATAGGTGATGATCAAACTGACCACTGCTACAGCTTTTCCTCCCTACAGCAGGTATCTCTGCCTCCAGAGGGTTAACCTTATGCAAGCAGCCTAATTCTGAGATATACAACTTAGGGGAGGGAAGTGGGGGCAAGGCAGCTACTTCCTTCTGATTAGGAAGGGAAATACAACAATATCAGGGGCACTCCTGGAAAAAGATTCAACTTCTTGTGGTTTCCACCTGAAGGTAGAAATATTTCAGTATTAATTTACTCCTGAAGGATTTATTGAAGGAATTAATAAATGACTTAATTCCTTATCTTAAAGACCAGGGGATTAATTTTAACTTGAAAGACATATGTCTGATGCAAGAGAATGTGTTTTTATAGAAGCACTAGTAGGCCACACCTGGTCTGTGCTGGAAATTAAATGCGCTCCTAAGTGAGGTTAAAACTCCACGGAAAAAAAGGAAAGATAGCCACGAGGAAATTTTAAGAGAGAAGATTTCTGAAAGGCTGCATGGGGCCTTCATGAAGTGCAGGAAGAGGCAAAAGGAATGAAGGGAAAAGGGTGGATTTTATTTTTTTTTTTAAATAGCACAAGATGATTAATTCAGACATGTTTGGTGCTTGTCAGACTGTAAGTGGAAGGGCTCAGAAGGCAGGCAGAGATCTCTTCCAGTGGCATCACTAATCAGACAAGCTGAACAGCAAAGCACACAGATCAACACTAAAACCTGAACTGACAGAGACGAGGGATTCTATTGTAGGAATTATGGTTTATTCATAGCAATGATGCCCACTTATGTTTGGAAAAGTATTATTAAAATGTGGACAGCAATAGAAGAAAGAGGTGGACTGCTGCTAACATAGCTATGAAAGAATATTGAGATTTCAAATGCTTATTTCTTTTCCAGGGCCTAGGCTGGTAAAGCTGGGATTGGAGAGACCATGAATACTATCATTAAAATAGTCCTGGGAGAGGATAAGGCCTTTGGTGCCCAGATTAATTCATAAGGAGGAAGAGTCAGGTCCTTTGAAGGTTGCTTGGGTTTGAATATCTAATTTCTGCATGGGTAAAATTCAGCCCCCAGCAGGACAAGACCCAAGGCATGTAAATTGTTGTTGGTGACCTCTTGAATCAAGAAACAAAGGAAAGAATTGTTTTGTTGACAGATTTCATCCAGTTGTGGGAAGTGTATCAAAGAAAGTCTGCAACAGATAGAAGCAAGAAAAGAGCAGCTAGGCAGAGACTAGCAGGGAAAGATAGCTGCTGTGCAGCAGGAGAAAGGAGGTCCCAACAAAACGTGATGCCCAGGGGTGAGAGAAGCAAAGACCGAGTCATTGGAGAGGTGAGGAAATTGTCACCTCATGTTGACTCCATCACCATGTGCTGGACGTTGGTGTTGGCGCCTTGCTGGCACAGGGGGCACAAGGGAATGGGACAGGACTGGGTACACTGGGGGAATCCAGTAAGCAAAGAAATATCCTCAGCTTCTGAGACAGGTGAAGACTAGCAACAGCATCATCAGAGTACTGTGCCCCCTGAAAGCCATCCCTGGGATCTTCTCAAATACAGGGCTGAGGAGGTTTGGACAGCAATTACCAGCAGCTGTGTGTATTTAAGATTTGAGATGAGCAGTAAGCACTAGCACTATTTATAGTAAAAAAAAAAAATGTAAACCTTAGATGTTATTTACTGGAAAAATCCCCATTGAGAAATCTGACAAATAGAGATTCCTGGGAAGAGCAAGAGTCTATGAAACAGCTATTTTAAGAAATACAGGCTACAATTGTAAGAGTGAAATAATAGAAGCCCAGAGATGTTCTCAGACACCAGAAATGTTCCCAGGTTGTCTACAGTGTTAAATGGTTAAAACAGTCTGGTACTGGGAGTGTCGACCTGTGCTCTTCCAATTTCCATGCATGATTTAGAAGTTACCAGGGTCATTGCAATAGGTTGGAAAAGACAGAGAGTCAGAAAGATTGAAAGGGTCAAAGTTTTGCAACATGGACCTGGGCCATTCAGTTTGATATTAGAGGATGGTTCAGCACTCTTATTACTAGTATAACTGTGGCCATGGGAATTGCAATAGGTCCGGGAAATGAGCTGAAGAATAGGAATGAGTAAAACCTATTATAGCAGACTCATCTTCTCTGGTAATTCAAAGATTCAGGACAAGAGCTGAAGCACGATCTGGTTGGTAAACAGCAGATTTCTGAGTAAATAAAAAATGAGATTATAAGAAATCAGACAGATCTGAATTGAGGGAAAGGCTACTTGGCCACAAAAACAATTTAGGGTGGCTCCTGAAGCAGGGAAAATCTATTGAAAAATATACTAACAATTGCCTACTAAGCCCGATGCTAATTGTAAGGAACCCAGCATTCCTATTTTTAGTATTACTATCTTACCCAAGGAGTAGATTACAAACAGATTTTACAAAAGCACTGCCACTTTGTCAGGGCATGTGTACCAATTCAGCAATAAGAGGTGCTGAAACATTTCCCATTAAAGGAAAAAGAGAGCAAAACTATGTGGAGATGTCCAGGAGAAGAGAGACTCTGCCAAAGGAGTTGCTTTTGTGGGAGACATTACTAAATTGTATCTCAAATCGACAGTGAGGAATGAATTAGCCAGTGAGTCCCTATTCCCTTTTACCCTCAGTGCAACAGATGCGTGGAGAACACCATCAGGGCTATGAAGTTGTTTGATTCCATTGCAGCAGAGAAAACAACAATATCAGAATACCGATAGACAATATTTCAGTTCGTATAAAGAGTGCCTGTTTACACTTCACTTCTGGTGATGCACAAACACTTGTCTGTTGGCACAGGGTGCTGCTTGGAGTCCAGTTAACGAATGATTTGCCTGAGCCAAGGTAACCTATGGAGCTGGGGTAAGATATCCCAGAAGTGTGAGCAAAAAGCTCACAAAGGAAGGTGATGGCCAGTCTTACAACCCACCTATCTTTGGCTCTCCAGTCTGAAAGACCAAGTATTTTATTTATGTCACCTCCATTTTGATTCCAGAGCAAGGCTTGAACTGACACTTCTGTGTCTTATCTTTGTGACTACACGTCTGACAGGTGAGAGAGTGATGTTTCACTAATCAAGGCATGTACACAAACCCAAGTTCATAAGATACAAATGGCTTTCTTAGGTACATAAATTATTGTAAAACTCCAAAAGAAGCTGAAGGACCAGTCTGAGTTATTTTAGAGGGCATCTGGCTCTGAGTAGCTGGACTACCTATGCTAAACCTCTTTATCTTTCCTTATCTACTGAAATCCACCTGGATGTTTTTTGTTTGAAGACTGGTTGTCCTTAGCAACTTATTAGCAAAACCAACAAAAAGCCTTCAGGAAAAGGCTTAATGACTTTGATCTAAGTAATCAGAAAGCTAAAACTCTACAGATGTCTAGCGTATGCATGGCGGAATAGGAAGGGTTCTCTTTTTAAGGCAAAATTACTTACCTATACAGTAACAGAGGTTCTTTGAAGTGAATCAATAGGCATCCATTTCTGGTACACAAGAACATCATGGCCTTGCCAGTGAGAAAATTATGAAAGTGAATAAAAGGTAAGGTTATTAATTTTGAAATAAGTTTGGGCTGTTGTCTCATTTTGATCATATGCCAGAAGAAAGTAATGTTTGAGGCACTTTGTAGAGCTTGCCTTTAGAGTCTACAGGTGGAAGGAACTTCTACTAAAAGTCTGGAAAATATCAAGAAATAGCTAAAATATATCTATTTAGGGAAGTATGTAGAAGAGATTTCACTTAGAGCGCTTCCTTCCCACACTCCAGCATACTGGTAACAGCACTGCCTACCTGAACTGTCCAGGGAGATGAAGATTGCAAAATACAGAAGTGGTAGTTAAGGCAAAGGGACACTGATTCTCAAATGCAGTATTTTCTCTTTAAATGTACGTGTTTCTGGTTATTAACTATGGCTAAATTATATGGCACCTCAAATAGTCCCTCCAGGACCATTCTATTGCACGTAATTGTTACACTGCATCCAGCACGTCCGACCCAAAGCCATCACACCGAGACTTGAGGACAATGTCGCAGAGGTTCATTACATGTTTGCTCTCTCTCCTTGCCGGGTGTTAATGAAGAGTGATGGGCTTTGCTGGTTTTATTGTGGGTGAGAGATTATATGTCAAGAATGATCTGAGAGGTGACAGGTCCCTGTCTGTCAGAGGGACAGAGTCTTCAAGCCAGTACTTTCTACTACTGTCAGAAAGGAGCCCAGGAGTGCTGCACCCCCCTGAACAGAATAGCTCAGCAGAGCTGGAGCATTCCAAACAAACTAGACTGTGGCAATTCAGTTTTAAAGGGCCAAAAATGGGGATGGCGGACTTCTTAACAGCGCTCCTTGCATTTCAGGTCTCCAGTTCAATAATATCACCATGTAAACAGAGGAAAAAAATATGAAAAACAAGTCCCCGTGTTGATTTGAGCAAAGAACTGGAGGCGGGGTTATGATTTCAGGAGATGCATTTTAGTGTATCTGCAGTTTTATGAATGAGCAAAATAAACAAATGCAGAGACTGCATTAAGAAGTACTTCTACACCCTCTACAGGAACTAGAAATGAAACAGAAAATAGTTTATACCTGCAGTTAATTCTGATGAATTGATCAGACAGACTAAAACAATTTTGGATTACTCAGGTAGTCCTGAGAACTCTTATTTTCCTTATCTGGTTAGTAAGTGCATTATTTCCTAGCAGCTATTACATGTTTTGGGTTTGTCTCAGAAAAGATGGTAAAGACTACAAACCTCCCTCACCATTCCACTTGTCATTGCATATTTCTTCTTTCTCAGTTTTAAGACTGGATTGTTACTGTCAGACAGCTTCTGAAGAACTTTATAATGTCAATGTTTGAAAGTAAATTTAGTTGAAGCTGTCCAAGCTATATCTAAAAGTCTGCCTCTTGTCCAGCGTCTACTAATACCATTGACAAAAAGTAGGTACAGCTTCCAAGTAAAATTCTAACCCCTAACTTCTATTTGGAAGTTCTGGGAAGGGCTTACTCCATCCCCATTAGCTCATATTGTACCTCAGTGTATGAGATCATTGTTTTCACCAAGGTGGCTTCCTCCTGTCACAGAAGAGAACAAGAACAGCTGTCCATGAGATAACACAGACATCACAGCCAAATCACCAGCACACCGAGGACTTCCTCTGGCATGGACTAAAGCTCTGAACGCTTTCTTCCACAGAAGGAGCTTACGAGCCTCAGACAAAAGCAGCACAATTGAGGAGCACCCGCAGGCACTAGAGACCACTCTCCTGGGCTATGGGAGAGGGGGAACAACTGTCCTCGGGGATTTATACTTGGGTGTGAGGAAGGAGCGGTGTGGGATGTGGGAGCTCTATTGCAACAAGTCAGGATGCAACACACATTTCCACTTCTGCCGCCTCTGCTCTCCTTACTCACAGACACAGCAGGCAATCCACGGCTCTCACAGCAGTCTCCTGAGAAAGCCCTGCAGAAGCCACACAAGCCTCTGCGTGCAGTCTGGTGTCTTCAGACACCGACTGCACAAGGGGAGCCGGCCCAGGGCAATTCGGCAGGAGACAGGTAATATCAAAAGAAGCTTTCATGGCTGTGGCCTCAGAGTCCTCACTGTGCCCCTGGCCCGTGGCACAATGAGGCTCCCCAAAGAGGGATGCATGCTACCCCACATGCCCAGGTGGGACATGCAGGAAAAGTCAGACAGCTGTACAACCAAACCACACTCCAGGAGAAATCACGAGGGCGAAATCAGGGCTTCTTGTTAAGATTGCTCTTGTTTGGGTTTTCTATCTCCATGTATCCTCTAAATCTAACCATGTGCTGCAATACTCTGTGGCCCAAAGGCCTGCCCATGTGGACTGCTTCTGCCAAGATTTGGGGAGGTCATAGAATCATAGAATCATAGAATCATAGAATCATAGAATGGATGAAGTTAGAAGGGACCTTGAAGATCACCGAGTTCCAACCCCTCTGCCATAGGCAGGGACACCTCCCACTAGACCAGGTTGCTCAAAGCCCCATCCAGCCTGGCCTTGAACACCTCCAGGGATGGGGCCTCCACAACTTCCCTGGGCAACCTGTTCCAGTGTCTCACCACCCTCAGAATAAAGAATTTCTTCCTAATGTCTAATCTAAATCTACCCTTTCTTAGTTTAAAACAGGTACCCCTCGTTCTATCACTACACTCCCTGATAAAGAGTCCCTCCCCAGCTCTCCTGTAGGTTCCCTTTAGGTACTGGAAGGCCGCTATAAGGTCTCCCCGGAGCCTTCTCTTCTCCAGGCTGAACAACCCCAACTCTCTCAGCCTTTCCTCATAGAAGAGGTGTCCCAGCCCTCTGATGTTGACGTACGTTCAAGACAGGACAGGCTATGGCTGAGAACAGCAGCTGCCCAAGCATAAAATCTCTTCAGGTGCATACCTGTTGTGAGATAAATTTGAGTCTCTTGGCATGGAAGAAGCACGGAGGCAGAAGATGCCCTGGCAGGGTGGTGCAAAGTCTGAGCAAGGCCAGATGTGCCAGCTGTGTCTTGGCCGGAAAAACCAGTCCTTGCCAGCAGCAGTGGGTAGCTCAGCCATCCCGGTGTGAGGCAGCACTGGGACAGCAGGGATGGCTCAGGGTTTGGTCTGGGGTACTGCCGGCAGCATGGTACCAGTGCAAATACAGCCAGCATGCCTGCACATCCAGCCACAGTGCCCACAAGCTTAAATACCTCACATAAAATTGGGTAATTCGTTAGCCACAAACCTCCTCCCCCTGGCTTTAATAGCTTTTCTTAACAGATCCCATGTACCATGAGCCACAGGATGGCAAAGCCTCTATTATACCGACCTGTTCACAGCGAAGCTTCAGTTCATCTTTGAAAAGGTCAGACTTCTCTCTTGTGTGTTAGGAAAAAATGAGTGATCGTGTTATAAAAATACTAAAAATACCTAAAACCTGACTTGGAATCACTTCTGCAAGAGGTGTCAATGCCCCTTGCAAAGTGAATTGGTCTAATGTGAATAGAGAGCAGAATTTCAGGCACGTTGGTTCTTGCACTACTTCTTAATGAGTTCTTTGGATGCCTATTTGTCATATAATTTTCCCATTTGCTATTTGATTAAGGGGTTTTTAACCTTTCCAGTAATCTATTGAATTTTGTGTGAGCTGTGGGTGCGAGCATTCTTTGATCTCCATTTATATGTACACAGTTTGCTAAAATCCCTGCCAGGTCCTGTTAGAGGAAAGCAAGTCGTTACCTGTAGAGTGGTTCATATGACACTTGGCAGTTATCTGGATTAAAACAGTACCTTTTGTTTACCGAAGTGGGTCCAGGAATAAAATCCCTCAATGAAGCCATTTTCAGTCTGAACCCAGAACTTCCTTTTATATACACATGTATTCTCTCTCTCTATAATATATGTCAAAAGAGAGACCAGGGAGTCTTGTTATGCCATACAATTCAAGCATGTGGGCTATTTTTGGGGAGACCACAGTGTCACTGCAGGATGGCAGACAACTGTATTTTCCCCATGTTGCACAAAGGATGTTCAGAGGGGTGCACATGTAATTTTATTTGCAGGGTCTGTAGCTGACTGCTTACAACAACTCTAATGCTGAAAGTCACTGTAGGAAGAAACAAACAAACAAACAAACAAAAAAAAACCCCAAAACCAGGAGAGAGAGGGGGAAAGTAAAAACTCTCTGAGTGACTGGGTAGGAAGAACAGTGATGAGGACCCAGATGAGCATCCTCCTCTGGGTCTCCTATCCAGTGAGTGGCAGCAAAGATGACTGTGTTATTTCCCCACAGCTACACACACTTCGTTGGGATCCACTTGAACACCCTACTACCTGTTCCTGTTCATGATGCTCTTAGTGCTGATGGGAATATGCCCATTAGGTGCAAGTGTGGCACGTTTGCTGGTTAAGTTTCTGTGCATGTATATTATTGGACAATGTTGATGGAGTATTTAAATGATTTCTATCTGCTTTATTACAAACAATATTTTGCTTTTCTGTAATGTGAACTAGAAGTCTACAAAATGAGAGGTAAGAAAGAGGGGGAAAAAGGTGTCAGCCTCATGCCAGCGGTAGTTGTTTCCTGTGAAAACCCATCATAACAATATCTGGGTTTGCAGGTGCAAAGCCATAAAAAGAGCATGAAAAATGACAAGAGCATGAGGCCAACAAGGGAAAACCACTGCTTTAGATGCTCTGGAAAATGCTGCCATAGCAGCTTCAGTGAGAGGGTGCAGGGCTGTGAGTAAAAGGCAGGCTCCAGGGCTGCAAATAGCAGGCTCTCGGTGTCACCAAGGCAGTGGCATTGAAGGTGCAGAGCAACACCCATACTAGAAGCTGGGCAGAAAAGCAACAGGTCCAGGGCACATAACACCCGCTGCAGCAATTCCACCTCCTCCCTGCACCACCCAGGCAGCTGCTTGCTGCTGAAACAAATCTCTGCATCAAAACAATGAGTCACAGACAGATGTTTTCAGTTCAGCGTTGCCGATGGGGAACAAGATCCTGAAGGAAAACAAAATGATGCAAACTGTGATTAACCTTCAGGTACGCTGCAAAATCCTCCTTCTTTTTTCAGCACTCCCACCTGAAAGGCCAGAAAATCCCAGTTCTGCTGAGGTCACTTGGGTGGTTTTGAATGACACATGCTGTAGAAAACCTTGTCACAGATACAGATTTTGACTAGCAGAGCAATATAATAAAAAAAATCTGTCAGCCAGGGAGGGTAGACCAAAAGAAAAGTTGGTCCATACTTTACAAAGCAATATAGCCCTTACAATAAAAATCGTTATTAAAAAAATAGCTCATTTCAACTAACAGCTCCTTTTCTTGGATCTTTGCATGATGCATCTGAAAGTAAAAGCCATCAGCTCCTCTTGAAACAGCTGGAGCATGGGAAAACTCATTTCTTTGTAACCAGAGACATCTGTCCTTCAGGAAGAACTGACTGACATCAGGCATTAAAGAGCTTTAAAAATACAGTGGCATATAGAAGTCAAACTGGACTGCAGCAGCCACATGTGAAAGGGCACCACAAAATCTTTTTTTTTAGGGAGGTGAACCAAGCAGCATCCCTGATTTCTTCCTTACACATGAACTGGGATGACTCGGTACACACAGGCTCCGTTCTGCTCTTCGAGAGTGTCTGTTACTATGGGGCTGCTCTCCCGAGCAGTCCGGGAGTACAGAAACATTAGAGTAATATCTTTAATCTTCTTTTATATTTGTGGTGTCCAGCAAGCTCTTCGAGATGAACATACTATCCATGGGCACAAACCACAATGAATTTTGTACCATCTTTCCTGCCCTGAGATCCTGCAATCATGAACTAAACGGACTTAAACTTTTGTACATAAACATAAATTGTAGATGAGTGACCTCCATGTATCCATATATATATATCTGTGTGTGTATAGATTTGATACATAAAAGTAATAATAATCTGAGCAAGATGCAAATGGTATGGAATAAGGGGTGGAATGTCCTGGTTTGAGGTAAAACAGAACCAATTTTGTTCAGTAACTTTGCTTCTTCAAACTACTGGAATTAACAGCATATTGTGCAGACAATGTTCGCTCTCAGAGTGAAAAGACATGGGAGTGATAAGATCATCCTGGGAGCTTGATACGGTTTGTATATATTTCATTATTTCCTTTTCTTTTATTATTAATATTTCATTAAAGTAGTTTAGTTCCTTCTAAACTCACGAGTCTCTTTTTCCCTCCTCTGCCTCTCTCTTTGAAGAGGGCTAGAGGGGAGCATCTGTCAATCCCATCTGCAGTCCCCCACGTCCCCAGTAGCCGATTTGGCCTAAACAATATTTCATGTAAACTAGCGTGTTCCATATAACAATAAGAAATCATGAAACAGATGTAAAAGAAATACTAAAAAAAAAAGAACATTTGTAGAAACCATCCCATACCATAAAGTCAAGACTGTGTGAAAAACAATAGTAGTTGGCAAAAGTTAGCAGAAGGGGATGCAAAGCTGGGTCTTGACAAATACCTGTTTCAGTGGTTTACACAAGTAGTCATTAATATAAAATTGTGAAAATAAGATCCATGAAGAGAAAGGAGTCGTCTCAGTGATGACACACTGGCGCCATCTAGAAGAGGAATAAAATACGCACCAAACAAAAGTTAAGTGGAGCATAAAAAGCAGCTCAGCCCAGTTTACGAAGTGCAAAGGGGCATTTCTCATCCCCAGGATCTTTATGAATTAAAGAACACATTTCAATGAAGAGTATTCTCCACTTTTCCAAGCCTCGGTGAGTACTAAAAATATTTAAAAGTGTTTTTATCCTGGTTTTACTCATATTTTTCATATGATTTAGCCCCTGAATGAGGTCCCCCCCCATGAAGTGGGGATTCTTAGGGCTGACTTAGGCAGCTGCTGCTCACCCTTTCGCTATCTGTGAGGGCCACAGTGAGGCATTGCATGTGGCTGACAGAAGTGCCCCAAATTACAGCGGGGTGTGTGACTATGGCTTGCTGCCGGGCAGGCTTTGGAGAGGGAAAACTATGGGGATTTTCTTTCTTTGCCACATGCAATAGGCCATTTAGGGCAGATGAGGAACCATTTCCAGATGGGAGAGCAAAGGTGGGAGAACTGCACTGGGTTTGCTGGCATGTTGAGAAGAAATTCTTCGTGATGCCTTTATTGCAGTCTGGCATTCATGGACATTTTGGACATAATGAAACCTTGTATTCTGACATGACAGGCACCACTCAGGTGCATACTAGACACATGGAGTCTCTCCCCATTACTTAGGAGGGAGATGCTGCATGGCATTAGTGCAATAAGGAGATACAGCAGCTGAAGCTTGTCCTGTCTGCTAACAGAGCAATGCAGGAGAAAGACCAAGCTAGGAGAGCCACAGCACAGCTCAAACTAGCCTGATCATCAGGAACCAGAGGATCCTATTAGCTGGGAATTCTCATCTACGACTGCCGTTTCTTGAAAGTATCTACCCAAGCTGTGTTTCTACACACACCTCCTTAATTTTGCAGTCTTCTCCTTCATGTGTTTTTTGTTAAAGACAGAAGAACTGACTGCTTTTCATAGCTCCATCTTCAATAAATGAACTATCCTGTCCTTCCACTAAAAAGGACTACTCAAGGGCACGAGACTTTAGCAGATGCCCTCTCAGGAAAGGTTTAAACTCCATCTGATATCAGCTTGGATTTAAATGGCTCTCGGTTTGATTCTTTATCTTTTGTGTGCTTGAGTCAACAAATTTCATACCTTTGGTAGAAACTGTATAGCATGTTTCCACAGGAGTAGACAGGCCATGATTTTTGAGCTCAAAACCTGCCTGCACATTCATGTTGTTCTGAGAAAATTTGTTCTGCCAAAATTAACTCAGAAATGGAAAGAGAAAACACAAAACATAGACGTTTTATAATCTATGGTTCCAGCTGAGATCATCCAGATAAGATGGTCATAGAATCATAGAATAGCTTGGGTTGGAAGGGACCTTTAAAGGTCATCGAGTCCAACCTCCCCTGCAATAAGCAGGGACATCTTCAACTAGATAAAGTTGCTCAGAACACCGACCAACCTGACCTTGAATGTTTCCAGGAATGGGGCATCTACCACCTCTCTGGGCAACCTGTGCCAGTGTTTCACCATCCTCATCACAATAAATTCCTTCCTTCTATCTAGTCTAAATCTACCCTCTTTTACGTTAAAACCATAACCCCTTGCTCTATTGCAACAGGACCTGCTAAAAAGTTTGTCCCCATCTTTCTTATAAGACCCCTTTAGGTACTGGAAGGCTGCTATAAGGTCCTCCCAGAGCCTCCTCTTGTCCAGGCTGAACAACCCCAACTCTCTCAGCCTGTCCTCATAGGAGAGGTGCTCCAGCCCTCGGATCATTTTTGTGGCACTCCTCTGGACCTGCTTCAACAGGTCCATGTCTTTCCTGTGATGAGGTCTCCAGAGCTGGATGCAGTACTCCAGGTGGGGTCTCACCGGAGCAGAGTAAAGGGGCAGAATCACCTCCCTCGACCTGCTGGACAGGCTGCTTTTGATGCAGCCCAGGATACGGTTGGCCTTCTGGGCTGTGAGCTCACATTGTCAGCTCACGTCCAGCTTTTCATCCACCAGTACCCCCCTAAGTCCTTCTCTGCAGGGCTGCTCTCAATACGGTCCTAAATAGGGAGAGCTTTCACACACCTATTTAACAGAGGGCTTACATGCGATTTGAGTGCCTGATTCATTCATGTGGGGAGCCAGCAAAACTCATGGCAGAAGCCCTGAACAATGTCATTTTACAGGTCATGCCATAAAGTTAACTCATAAAAACACCAGAGTCAGTTTTACCAGCAATATGGCAGAAGCTGAGTGAAAGTATGAAAGATGCATCTGCCTCCATGGCTGCCAAATTACTGGGTCGATAGGTCGCGTTTTTGAGCTGCACACTGCTGACCATGTCAGTTGGTCATTGCTGTGGTGCAAAGAGTGCAGCTCAAGAGGCCAAGGTGGCCGAGAGCTTACTTCGGTTTTTGTAAGGGAAATATGAACAATCTATCTTTAAAACAGAGGAAGGAGCCTGCCAGATAAAAGGCAAGAAAGTTTTGTGATGTATTGATTTCTCAGTGTGGATGGATTTAGAGAGAGATCACAATGTCTGACGCTGCGTGATGCGGAGGTTGTGATAAGGCATTTGAGAGCTGGGGTGGCTGCTGCACCAGCAGCTCCGATGAGATATGTGTAAGGTCACCAGGACCTTTCAAAATCTTGGTACAGCAATGCTATAATGATGTAGATATAAACGATTGATGCTTGGCCAGCAGGACACAGAAACAAAATGTACTGTAAATTAGATGATTTGGGCTTTAAAAGGCAATGACTGAGGAATGCTTTTGGAATTGCCCCCCAGGCTCATTGCCTCTACATCTGCTCTTTTCTTCTGGCCAGAAAAGCAGGTTCTGAGCATGAATAACATAATAAGCTAATACAAAGTTGCTCTTTGTGATATTTTTTTATATATATGTTTTAACAATTATAAACATTAACACTACCTCCTGATTTCTGTTTAACTAAGTTTACGACTCCAGTGTTACACTCTTAGGGCGAGTGATCCAAATCACTCCTAGCTAAAACAAAATAAGCAGTATTTATTGGGACTATGCCCAAACTCAGTCTAATCAGATGGAAATCTGTGTGTTTGATTCCAAGAGCACTGGGATTAAATTAAAATCCAAAAGTGGACTCCAGACTTTCTGGCCTCTGAATTTTCAGAACGTTCAGACTTGAGTCAAGATGTTGATATGGAAAACCTGAAATGTAGGAAAGTTGGCAGTCATGTTTGATTCTACCTCTGAAGGCTGGCATGCTTTTTTCCCTGTGGTAAGCATAAATAATAGCACTCATGACATGACACAAAGCCCATAGGGCCAATATTTTAATTAGGTCAGGCTTTTCTTTGGATGAGAAACCTACAAGTAAAGCCAAAATGCTACAAGGAAAACTACTGCAAGTGGAAGGTAATTTATGTGAACCGGAGTCCCACCACAGTGCTGGAGCTGATCTATGCGCTGCTGGATGTGCTGCCTTTCAGCTGTAGCTTCAAACAGCAGCCAAGATGGTTACTCACCGCCAAGACGTCTTCCTTAAGGAGATTCCTGTAAAAAGATATTCCTGGGAGACCCTTGCGCTGGAGTGAGGTAGCTGAGCAAGGGAAGGTCCCTGATGTGGCTTAGGGGAATGAAAGCCCAGGCTGAGGTAACTGGGGAAGCGAAGGGGGCCAAGAGGAAGGGAGACCTGGAGCAGGAGCACCTGGACTGACAGAAATTGTAAGCAGGACTGAAGAATGAGGCAAGAGAAGGAGAAGATAGCTGTGCAGTTCAGCTGACTGAACGCTGCTTTGGAGAAGGAAACTGTCCTTTCAAGCAGAGAGCATCCTGCGAGGTCCTGGACTGGTCGCCTACACCAGACCCCTCACAGGGGCTCACAAAGTGCATTTTTCTGGGCTTGTCCTGAATATTGTGAGCTGATCTGGAGACCATGTATCTATGCAGAGCTACAGCCAAAGGCAATGAGAGCTCCCTCTGAATCCATATATAACACAAAATACACTGAAATCAAAATTAGCAGGTTTGTTTTTTTTTTTAACGTTACTCAGGGTCTCAGGTCTCAACAGACAAATTGGAGTTGCGTTATCCCCTCATTTTCGAGGATATTGAAAAAAAGTTATAATTTGCAAAGCATTCAGACACTGAAGTAGTGTGCATCATGGCAAATCACATCGGGAAATTAAGCATTATTTTGAGGAGAGGAGCAAAACAAGGTGCTGTAAACAAGGCTTATGGATGACCTTTGTTTCACCTAAATAAATATTCACTTAAAGTGCATGATACAAGCACTTAATCACCTTTGGCTCCCTGCTCCAGAAAGGAGAGAAAGAAATGCTTCCAGAAAGTAACTCAGATTTTACACTGAACTGGAAAACCCTGAGGAAGCGCTAATGTCTCTCCACTGACTCCAGAGGGAGCTTTGGACAACTGTCCCCTAATTTCAGTGCCAGTAAACCAGGCCAAAGGCTGACGACTACAGCAGGATAAAACAAACTGCTCTTGAACAAGCAGCACTCTTCCTCTTTGTGCAGATTAAGGCAGAAATTCTTTGGAGCAAAACCAGCCAGGGAACCTATAGCTAAAGATTGTATTATAACATATCTGTACAGAGGGGAAAAATTAAGGTTGCCTGTGTAACTCTTTTCTGGCATTTCCTAACTTTTGAGAGCTTGGGTCCAAAGCCTTCATGCTCTTTTTGCATAGCTTGCTGTGCAAGATGTGTAGATATCTCTCATTTATTCAGGGTATCTCTGTTGCTAGCTCTAAATATGCCTTTTAGCCAAAATGGTAATCAAAGGCTGGTAATAATACTTTGCCTTTTTTCTTTTTGTTACCTTTCCATTTTCAATTTTGGTTGGATACAGGATTTCTTTAAACTTCAGAAATGCTCAATGAACCTGGGAGTTAGGTTTTAGATCATGCAATCTCTTATTTAAAACACAGTATGCTTATATGTACGTATATCTACACACAAGTGTATTATAATATACAGTATATTTAGGAGGAGAATTAGGTAATCAAAACGCACCTGAAGTGAACAGGATTTTTTAGGGGAAATAACAATACCTCTGCCATGTCTGGATTCTGGTTCGCCTTTAGGTTGCATGGGACGAAGGGATGTGGCTTCCACAGCCCCCTCCCTCCCTGTTCTGCACCTGTGTTAAAGGCAACCCAGATACTCCCTGTGTAAGACCGAAAAAGAGGTTACAGACAAGCCCCCTAATTCAAGTATGGGCTGTTTCCAGAGAGGATGTAGAGTACGCCTCTAAAAACTGGTGTTGAGCAGCTTCAAAGGGAGCTTTCCCAGGAGCCACAGAAAAGTTCAGCCTGCAGCAGCACCTCACAGCAAAATGCCTTTGGCCAGAGTTGCCAATGAGGTACCGCTTCTCATCTTCCCCTTTTCCTGCAGCTCTGGGTGGAAAAGCCACATCACAGCATATCCGGAACATACACAATTATATATGGAAACATTATTTATAGAGTATAATTATGTAAGTATCACTGTCTTTGGCATGACTTGCATACAGCATCATTCTTCCTATAGTCCTCTCTACTAAGGGAATTAGCTGCTGCAATGATTTACACATTTGAGTATGAATATTTGAGTTAAACCTTCAAGTTACTAACGTTATTTTAGGAAAACAGCCGTGTTATACTAAGCTATTCTGGTGAAGTTTCACCGGCATAAAAGATACTTTAGGAAAGATGATTTTGCTCCCACTTCCAACATCTCCTGTCATAAATAAGTGGTCAGAGTTACAAGTTATGGCTATTGACACCTGACAACACCCCGAGACTGGTATAGCAAACAGTGCTGTACGTCACAAAGCACGGTGTCATGCAGCCTACCTGTTTTATGCTCTCTCTCGTGCTCTTTCAGGAACACAACAGGAATTACCAAATTACATTCTCCACCACCACTACTGTGCCTCTTTTGCAAACTACAGGTAATCAATTACAGGCAATCTAGAATACAATCTAGAATCAATTATACACTGGAAGCTTTAGTAAAATTAAGGCTGCCTTCTTCCTTTACTTATTTTCCAAATCTACATCCATCCATGATCTGTCAAAATTTGTCTCCGCAATCTAATTACTGGCTAGTTTGTGGCCAGAAGTCAAACTTTGAGAATGTTTTGCTCCAACTCAGTAATTTCTTCCTCTGCAGTAGCTCTAAGTGTGGGCACTGCTCTGTTTTCAGTCATTTCAGAATGGATATCTTATTACATCCATGATCTGATTCCATTTATATAACATTGGCTAAGGTCATAGGAAATATTCAATGTGCCTTTTCATTCTAAGTGGTAACTCCTATCTAAACAGTATCTTGCCGTGAATGCTGAGAAAACTGGTAGTGATTATTATAGTAATATTAAAAATTATAATTTGGTAGTAAGGTGGCACTATTACAGAAATAGAATTCCTGCTCGTGCCAAATTGTACATAACTTACAATATGTGTAGTTTTACTTACATCACATGCTTTCTTTATAGTAAAAGGAGGCAAGCAGGCATGTCTAAGGCAGTGTATCTGACCCATTTCAGACATTTAAAAAGGAATCATGCCCTTACACCATTGTCCCTTTCTAGTGACTCTGTGTCACAACTAGCTCAGACATACACATTGACACGACACTGTCCAATTTGATCAGAAGGATCCTACCCAAAAGGTTTCGCTTAAAAAGTCAGTATATGAAAAACTTATACCGAAATGAAAAGAGGGGTTTGATAGTGTCTATACAACTTGCTGAGAGCAAAGGTAGAGCGTGGGTGCAGAGCCCAAGGCACAGGAACTGGTTGCTGTTGACAGGACTGTTGCTGGCTGCAAGGACATGATGAGCTCCCCCTTTTCTCCTAGGTGACACAGCTGCTTCGACGTGTGACCCCATGAGACGTGCAGTCCCATGAGACGTGCCTTTCCATCCCTCCGTGCCTGTTTGTTCAGCAGCAGAAACAGCTTTATCACTCACACATCACGGCCTAAAATCCAGGAAAGCCAGAAAGGCTATTGCAGCCATGGTCTTATTTTTCTTTATGTTGGTCTTGCAGGAAGAAACCATTACCTCTCTTGGATTATCTGGAGGAGTTTAACAGTAAAAAATTATCTCCAGGTTCTTACACTCTGTATTGCTAAATAACCAAGTATTGGTTTCAGAGCTTCTGAGAATCACAACCAGTTCAAAACCTTTTCTTCACAAAGCAAATATATCTAGTCTGATTTTTAAAGAGGAAAGCTCTCAGCAGCAGCCAAAATAAATCCTTCCCCTGTGACCACTCTTCCCTGCAACTAGTCAGCATTTGCTCCTAATCATATTTTCACACACTGCAGTATTTCTTCCTTTGGAGAAACATATGGAAACAATGTCCAGTAATACTTTCCAACAACCCATATTTTTCCTGCACTATGGCACATACAGCTTAATAGATGCATCTCTGGCAGGCAAAGGGTCTGTCAGTGAAATTGCTCACCGTGACAGTATGCCCCGCAAGCCTGGCTATAGCTGCTGCTGTTTGACTTGCAGGTGGGCGTTTGGAGCTGATGTGTGTTGATAAAGGAAGACAACAGAGGCAGAAGGTGGACAGCCACAGGGCAGATTCCCAACACACCCCATCTGCTTTTCTACCTTCAGTCATCCAACACAATCAGAAATCCATCCTAATTGCACTGTTAAACTGGCTTAATGACTACTTTTTGTCATTGGGATATAAAAAAACCCTAAAGAGTCCTGGGTGTTGTCAGCAGACATCCATTATATTTGAAGTGACTGGGCTGAGCATCTTGGGCATAAATGCCATCAAAAACAATCTCTATAATTATTTTTCACTGGCAGGGGGGCTGTGAGACCAGATATAATGAAATACCATGGATCTGATGTCCTTTGCTATGAACAAATAAGTGAAAAAATAACATGCGTTTCACTTCCCTACCAAACCTGACGTCCCTAAGAGAAAATATGTTCAACCCAAAATTGAAAGCAACAACTTCCTAATTCTTTGGTTCACTCTCAACACATCTAAAATTAGTCTGCAGACTGCTTTAATTTGCAGTACTAAGCCAGCGTCAGCTGTATATTGCAGGAGCAGGACACAATTCTGCCACTCCCTGAAATAAAACTGCCAGCACAAAGAGGTGTTGAATTAGGAATTTTTCTCCAAAATCTTTGTGCTATTCTAAACAGACTAATCCACACTAACATTTTCTTCTAATTTTGCTTTAGGCCGTCTTTTCTAAACCAGAAGAGGTAAGTTTTGACATCTGAAACCCATTCATCAAGAGGGATACAGCACACTGCCTCCTTTGGTTCACTGCAAGTTTGGGTGTCCATCAGTCCAAACACAACTATCTGCCTTGCAATTTGTGGTTCAAAACATAAAAGACTGTGATGGTTGAAGTAATTACAACATATGACACTGGCATAAAAAATGACAAAAAAAAGCTTATTTCCATTTATGGAAAAAACCCAAGTTTTTGTGTTTAAAAATATTGTAAGTACTCATAGAAACAAACAATAGTAAAAAGGTAGTTAATCTTCAAAATTCAGCAGCACTTCATTGAAAGATTGTGTTGATGCTACTCAGCAAATAACTCAGTCCACCCCAATAACCTCATTATGAATTTTTAAGAAATAAGTTTCATGGTTGTATATGTGATGATGATTAACAAATAGTCTTCTTTTGAGTATTATTTGTCTCTTCCCATTGCCTCAAGGTGTAACAAAGTGGGAATTCCAACATATCAAATTTTCACAGCTAAGATGGGGTAAAGAATGTTCTGTAGTGGAGCATTAATAACTTAGGTTGTACCTAAGCTCAGGGTTTACCCTGTGGCTAGTATAAAAATATAAGAGCACCAGATGCATCATGATTTCCCCCTTACAAAGTGGGAAATCCCTCTCACAGTGAGATCCCAGTCTGAGTTAGAGCCTGAGCCTCAGAGCGGAGGTGCCACTGTGCCTGTTTGAGGAGCTGTGGGTAGCCCATCCCATGCTTTGACAAGGAGCAGCTCCCACAACCATGCTCTCATGGATCACTCCACAAACAGGACATCTGGGCAAGGGGTTGTGATAAGGCTTTCAGGATTGACCATAAGAGCTTCAGCACCCAGTATTTGAATTTCCAGAGAGGTTTTTACCCTGTGTACAGATGTGTGCCTGTGCCTGGTGCTTCTCCAGACAGTAACAGGTTTCTGCACAGGGCAGACCAAGCCCAGGACTACTTCTTGTCTCATACAAAAAATGGGGCTGAAATGAATGCATTTTTGCCAAAAGAGTTTTCAGTTCAAATAATTGGCATTTTGTGATGACAATTGCTTTGGTGAAAAGCTCTTGGCCATCTCTACTCTTCATTAGAAAACTTTACTGATTTTTTTTTTCTTTTGGTTTGTTTCATTCTCTCTCTGGTGCATATACACTTGGAAAACATCAAGCTCAAAGAGGCCACAATCCCGCTGGAGGCTTCTACATGTGAATAAATGTAACACTAATTGTGGTCCATACAAAGCATGTGTAATTATCTGGCATCAAAATAGCAGCCCTGCTTCTGAGTTCAAGGAGTTCAGATTAAAACTTTAAGACTGTAGATTACTTTTCCTGGAATTTTACATAATTTTCTTAAAAATGTCCTGAAAACCTTAGTCTGAGGCAGCGAACCAAGGTCAAATGGACTCTGTTTTCAGTCTGTTTGCATATTTGGACAAGTTTAGAAAGCTCTTATCAGTTTGTTCAAAGAGGGTAAAGCAAAGAAAAACAAACCAGGGCGGGGGGAGAAGGCAGACAGACAAATTGCTTCATGAATGATACAATAGGTAAATCAGACTTCTTGGTTTGGGTCCCCTCCTTTCATTTGCACCCATGTACTCATCCTACAGCAACCCAAATCCTCCCCAAGTCCCCTTGGGCTCCTCCAAGGACCACAAAAAAGCACACGCTGGGGCAGAAGCAATGTGTCATGACCCAGGTCTGCTTGTTTGTCCATCAGCAGAGGCTTTTATTCAGGTTTCTTCTCTATCTAGCTGTCAGTCTCCACAAATGTGGTAGAAGCATAATTATTTTGGAAACCTCTATCCCTCTGTTTCGTTTGGTTGAAACAGAACAAGGAGTTTAAAAGTCATTTGCTGAGAAGATGGGATGGGGAAAGGTCAGCAAATGAAGTGATCATATGGATGTAATTTTTTTTAGAAATGCTGGTTTAAAAAACGAGGAAAACGTAGATAGTGAGGAACTCCTACAAAATAGGAACAGAGAGAGAAATAGCACTAGGTTCATTATTAGCATGACCAGAAAAGAGAGAGCTAGTCAGTAACAAGAATAGATACCAATAATTAGACCTTCAGGTTTAAGGATTCAGAAGGCAATTTGCATTTTAAGTAATCCAGGACATACTGAAACTAATAATATCCAATGTCTTTTCTTTTTTATTTCTGATGTCACTGTTCTAAAAAGAGATCAAGATTTTTTTTCAACTTATGTTGTTTAGTAGCTTAATTGTAATTTAAATGTCCAGAAAAGTTATTGATTTAAATTTAAACCTAAGTGCTCAAAGGTTGTGTTCAGCTTTTCCTCATGGAGCCAGAGAACAGACATTTCGAATTCTTTGTACAAATCAGGGCAAAAAATTAACTAAGTGTGAATGAAAGTTATTTGCTCTGATGAAAATCAATTGAAAACATCAGATATCATATGTAGTTCGCTATAGTATTATGGTATCTCTACACACACCTCCAAATAGACAACATCAAGTTATAATTATCAAAATATCATCCCATAGCTCAGTACATTTCAGCAGGTTATCATGTTCTCACTTTGTAAGCAGCCATGTGCCCATGAAGCCCAGTAGCCAGTGATGGATTTACTCCATCAAACAGGATTTTTGTGCCAGTCACCATCCTAAATTCCTACTATAATCAGCAGAGAGAAGGAGACATTGCCAGGATTTAATTCATCTTGCCCTACAGCAGACAGCTAAAATAAAATAAATCACCCCTCAAAATGATGATTATTCTCCACTCTTTATAAAGGATACATGGGTGATTGTATAGGTCTACCCTGTAGACACCTAAAGGTAGGAAAGATGCTCCCACCCATGATGCCTGCATGTGTGGGGACTGGATCTGGCCTCACTGAGGAACACAGACATTTCTCTCAGCTCACAGCACTATAAACTCCAGTCCCTGTTGAAGAGGTCATGACTTTTCACAGCATGAAAGTAAGAATATTTAGATTCATTAAAGAGGGAAGATATCTATATTTCTGTGAAGCCCCTTGCTTATGGAGAATTGAGACAGATTACTCTTGATATCCCACATTATGAAAAGATTCACTTTTAGCCCAGCATTCTTCACATAGGTTTACTTCTACCCATACTTATTTGCTTATGTAATTTTTGTCTGTCTCTGAAATGTTTTCCTATAGAGTAAATGACAAAGCATGAATGTGCTGGGAAAATTAAGGCACGATTTGAACAGTACTCTTTGCTTCCTAATTTAATTCTTAATTATCTTGCTTCATAGAACTCCACCCTATCAAGGTTCCTGTTGCTCAAGAAGAGCAAGGAGCAAACTGAAGCTTCAAATAGAATTTAAAACTTCCTTAATTTATGTTGTGATACTGAAGTTCAGCTGCATCCCTAATTTATTATCTCCAAACGGCAAACCAGTATTAGTTTGGGTTTTGGATTCACTGTAACTTATTTTTTTCCATTAACTTACAGGTTTGATTAGCCATTTGGATTCAAAGAACCAGGAGGGAGAAGTTAAAAAAGGTTAAAGTTTTCTTTTCAGAGGCTGGGTAGAGGATAGAAGAGAACTGGGTTAGATAGGATTGTAACCATAGCTCCTCAGAAAGAAAGAAATTCCAGTAAGAAGGAATAAAAGACAAAGAAAGAGGTTCTGAAGAACAACTCTCTATATACGAAGCCCCTGCAGGGGAGAAAAATGCACAAAGGAAATACTTTTGGTAAACTGGAGCTGGGAGAAACTCCTCTTGAAATTCTGAATAGTTCCATCCCGGCATTCGCAATATGAAGCTTGCACCCAGAAATCCAGATGGCTTCCAGATGAATAAATATCAATTTTGACCACACCCCATTTAGTCCCGCTTTGCTTGTTTTTCTGTTCACTGAACCGTGCTAATCTGTACCCTTATCCCCGCTGCATGTTCTGTCACTTGTCAGGCAATATGCTTCGAAGTTGCAAGCCTTGCTTCAGTCCCCTGGCAGCAAGTCAACCAGTCAGCTGGCAAAGCTGGATAATTACTGCTTAGCCCTAAAGAGCTTAACATTTGTTTGCATAGACTTGCGTCCTGGCAACACCGAGGCATTGAACCAGAGGGCAAACTTTCTTTTCCTTGAACATTTTCTGTAAGGGAAAGGACATAAGGGACTTTAAGACAGACACAAAATGGTGGTTACCAAGAAGGATTACCAGAGACTGAGATATGTGGACTATCCTCTACCGTTGATTTGCTGTCATTATAGTGCAGAAGAGACCGCTGGGCTTCATTCTTCCTTCTTTTATGCTTTTATAGAAAACTGTACATAGCTCCACTGGCCTAAAGGTTTTTTTGGAATTGCCTTTGCAGAGGTGCTTAGAAGAAGACCTAACAAATAGGCTGTGATAGAGACAAGAGAAAAAAACAGCAAGGAGACATCAGGTTACATGTTCAAAGTAAAGCTGAAGTTTCCCCTGATTATTCAGTTTGATTTGCTTATGACAAGTTCTGGCTTTTGGGCTTCTCCTGATTGTTACTGTTGTTTTTCATGGCTGACACATCCTGACTGGCTCCATCTGGAAGAAATAACACTGGTCAGGATGATAAGGGAGGTGCTTAAATAAGATTGAGTCACATTCAGCGCTGTTCCTCTACTGAGCTGGCTTCAGCCTTTCCATGACGTCAGTGTTCGGTGTGTAGGATGCTACACTGGAGCAAGGATGGCAGCTGCAGAATGGCCACCCTGCATGTCACAGTCATGCATGAAGTAAGATGAACCTATGACCACAGAATGGAAGTCTTGAAGGACTTCCTTGGTCACTAAATCATCTTGAAAATGCTGGCAAGCAGGTTATACAATCCTGTTCATGGTCTGAAAGCCAAAGTATCAAAAGAAGCATCAGTATTCAAACTAAGTACCCTCATTCTTCACTGTTACGTTCTTGTACTCCCATTTAACTCCAGTAGCACTTATGCAATTGCATTTGCCTGCAACCTGATAATCACTGGGGTGATTTAAAGCTATGTTGAACATGATGGATGCAGAGAGACAAAAGCAGCAGGACACTTCAGAGTCCAGTGGGAGCACCACCAAAATAGTGAGAGGAGCTGGATCCTACCCCATGAATCAGCACTGCTCTGCAAGAGCAAACTTAAACCCAATTTGGGGCTGGATTTACTGCCTGTTCATAATAACCTGTGGAAGTCTTCAGAGGCAGTCTACATTGTATGTCCAGGGAAAACCACACGTACTTTCTCAGGGTGTTCTCAAGATGTTTAGCAGCCCCATGAACCAGTCCTGCTGTGCCTGACCTCTCCAAACCACATCAAGTAGATCACATGGCTGAGAGACAAACCAGTCCATGGTCTTTCCTGGAGGAACACTGACCCTGCTGGTAGCCAGGGCAGATGGGAAGCATAAGCAGCCTTAAATTTGGATGGGAGAAATGTGGATGTTCAGGGAGAGATTTCAGAAATTATTTAAGTTTTAGGACTGCAGCAGAAACTTAAGAGATCTTTAGTGGTTTTTCAAGGCTTTGAGAGGCTGTGGTTTGGTGTGCATCCCTTAACCTTGAAACTTAGGTACCGTAAATTCATTGCGCCTAACCGTCTTAATCCAACCTCATTCTTCAAGTGTATTCTACCTATGTCCCCTAAAATGTCAGCGGGCCACAACTGTGAGGTGATCAGGACTTGATATCTGACAACTGATGGTACTCAGTTTCTCACAGATTGGACTCATGATTTAGAAATACTTTTTACTTAGCATTTTTATGTGACCGTAACATGCGCAATACTTGTTATGTGATATTCCAGTGCAAGCTTCTAGTACAGCAACAATACCAATCACAGATTAGAATTTCTCCATTAACAACATGTTCTCTTTTTTCTGTTTCAGGTGGGGGCTTTTTTTTTTGAAAGGGGTGTGAGGAGCAGTTGTTGCATTTTTATGGATAAGCAGTACAACGTAAACACTCCACAAATCACTCTTCCAAAACATAAAAAACCATCTTTTGAAAAAGTGTGAAGGGTGGTTCTATTCTCTAATTACTGATGTGCTGCCTTAAATCTGTCTAGAAAAATAGATGTCATCTCAATTTATTTTTTTTTGTTCACTAAGCAAATCCTGCAATGCTGAGATAATATTGTCTTATTCTCTTGGCTAGTTAAACTATCGCAGGAAGAAACATAAAACTAGTGCTTCCATTAATGATGAATGAGAAAGAGTAACAAGCACTTAACTTTGAGAACCTCAGAGGACCTACGTACCGAAACTGGGACCTGGGTGGAATGTAGGTTCCTGACTCTGAGTTGTTATGAAAACTGCCACAAAGCCAGTGCCCAGCCTCAGACATGAGTGTCCTGCGGGGATGAGCTCAGCTGGATACACGCCCTGTTGAAAGGCCTGGGTTCTCAATTGTTTTTTCATCCTGACCAGCACTCATAAGGACAAGGACAGACTGGTGTGCTGTACATACTTCCAGATGGTCATTTCAGGGGTTCTTTGGGTTTGCTTTGTCCATCTTATCCCAAAAGGGAAGTAGCAGTGGACATGAAAGATGGACAAGGTCTGGCTCCCTGACATTGGGAAAGAAGTCTCCAGCCTGTGCTGCCCTACAGCGCTCACAAGCAGACCTCCTTCTCTCAGGTGCAAGCACAAAGCTTACGTGAGGGATCTGCTTTGGCCCAGGTGCCAGTGGACTGAGAGCCATTGGACCCACAGGCACGCTGGTGATCTGGAAGTGGCATTTGGATACACAGGTTGGGAAATACAGTCAAGCCCTTGAGAAACTAAACCTTTGTGCACATTCCGAGAAGATATTGAGATGCAAAAAGCATTCTTCCCCTTGCCTGGGGATAGAGAAACCTCCTCAGGGAGGAACCACTGTTCTCATGAGAGAGTTTCTCTAGCTGAATATGCAAAGAAGCCCCACCATTTCCTGGCTAGTGGCCATTGTCCAAGTGAGCCTTTCTCCTCACACCCTTTCCATCCCATACATACAAGGATGAAAATCCCAGAAGACCCTGATGGCAGTGGCTAGAGTACAACAGCTGGAGTGGGGCACAGCTCTGTTGCTACCCCCTTTGCTCCAAATGAGAGCTTTGCATTTCTTTGCCACTTGATCCTGCTGCAACTCATCCACCCAGACCCCGGGACTTGGCAGGAGGGAGCAAAGCAAGAAGTGCGCCAGCTGTGTCCTGATGTTCCTGAAGGGGGCTGTTCCTATCTGATGGGGTTAAGTAATTTCAGGGATACTGTAAACATCATGGCTAACACAAAGCCATGATGTTGCACCCAGCTGCCTGGTAGCTGGAGTCCTACTATCTAATTGCACATGCTATGTTTTATAGACTTGCATTTTTAGGTTACTTTTTTTAAAAAAAAATCTGTCCCCCTTAAAAAAGTATTTAATGGGCTGTGGGCTAAAAGGTTATTCTGTCATAAAAGTCCTCCTTCGTGTGAGCAAAATAGCTTTACTGATGGTACACCTGATTTACAGATAAGAAGGTATTGGGCATGGAGCAGTGACACAAGTTTGCCCTTTGAAAATGGAATCAGTGGAACGCATGTCTATGCAGCGAATTCCTGAATCTCATATACGCAGAAGATCTTAAGGATTTCTGTGCAAACTGACTGGATCCATTACGCAAAACTGTACTACTTTGCTAGCTTTCTTTACAAATTAATATGTAGAACCAACATCCACATTACCAAACAGTGTGCCAGATGTTAACTCTTTTCTGAAGTTAGTAAACAAAGACTGAGCAGCCTGTATTTAAAGCATTGAACTCTTCCTTGGGAGGCCTTTTTACATTCTTGGCTGTATCTGAAACCCTTTGTGATTTTGTAGTTTACTCTGTAACAGTTTTGAAAAAGAAGGGAGAGGAAATATTTCACAGTGAGGATGTCTAACATTGTAAGATCTAAATGTTTTAGATAACAAGAACTACTAAACCACTGATGGAAAATAACTTAGGATGATTAGACTTCTTCCAGAGGATCCCAGTTCAGATACATTTCTTAAACAGTCAGGACTAGTTGGGACCCTTCTGCCTTTATCTTAAAACCATTAAAGAGAGAACACGACTCACCGCCAGTAGAGTTGTGATGTGCACAAAGCCGTGTGATCTCTGGTACTGAAAGAAGTGGAATTGACCATCATTTGGAAGTTAATTGTATTCCCTGAACATTGACTTAGGAGGGTTGTGTGCCCCAAACTTGAGGTTTATACCATACAGCATGCTTACGCATGATGCTCAGACCAAGAGGAAGTAGCAAAGAGGAGTGACATCTGAAATAGTAACTCTGTCTTGGTGCTTAATTGCAGGTCTGGCCTGGGCACTCTACTGAAGAATGTGATTTACATATCAAAAGTGCTTCCTGGACTTCTGCATCTGTTGTTTTTCAGAAGTGGGTTTTGTATTACAGTAGTGGTTCGAGCCCTGCTTTGGGCATTTAATGACTAGACTGCAGGCAAGATTGGACTGAAGCAATTTCACTGCATCTGTGAGATTTTCAAGGAAGACATACAGCACCTGATAGGAAGGGGGCTGTGGGAAAGAGAAGGACAGGAATACTGTAGAACATGTGGTGTACAAAATGTGTAGCAGTAATGAAAAACTATAGCCCTGAAAGACAAACAAGTCAAAAGTAGAATAAAAAAAAAAAATGGAACTCATTTTTCATGCAAATCATAGAATCATAGAATGGTTTGGGTTGGAAGGGACTGTAGAGAACCAATACCAGATGTGATTTTGTCTCGACATTGCCGCTGTGCCGCCATCTTCCGGGAGGACCATCTTCTTCACGGCTTTGGAAGTGGACTACCTTATGCGCCTGCGCAAGGACCAAGGGTGTGAAAAGAGCAGGAAGAAGCTTGTATGGGAACAGCGCTTCTGGTTGATTTCTGCATGAGCAAGAGCCCTATATACGGAGCATGTGTCCTTTTGTGGGCGCCCCTTTTGTTCTGCCCTGCTCCTTGCCTCCCTGCTGCGCGCCTCCCCAGACCCTGAACTGTGCGAAATGTGTAACGGTTGAAGNTTCTATGATTCTATGATTTGACTGACTTCAGAGTCTTAATCTCGTCCTTGGGATTATAACGAAACCTCCCCGATACTGGATCAGGACAGGGACCTTTAAAGGTCATCGAGTCCAAACTCCTGCAATAAGCAGGGACATCTTCAACTAGATTAGGTTGCTCAGAACACCATCCAACCTAACCTTGAATGTTTCCAGGGATGGGGCATCTACCACCTCTTTGGGCAACATGTTCCAGTGTTTCACCACCCTCATCACAATAAATTCCTTCCTTCTATCTAGTCTAAATCTACCCTCTTTTAGGTTAAAACCATTACCCCTCATCCTATTGCAACAAGCCCTGCTAAAAAGTTTGTCCCCATCTTTCTTATAAATCCCCTTTAGGTACTGGAAGGCTGCTATAAGGTCTCACCGGAGCCTTCCCTTCTCCAGGCTGAACAACCCCAAATCTCTCAGCCTGCCTTCACAGGAGAGGTGCTCCAGCCCTCGGATCATTTTTGTGGCCCTCCTCTGGACCTGCTTCAACAGGTCCATGTCTTTCCTGTGATGAGGGCTTCAGAGCTGGATGCAGTACTTCAGGTGGGGCCTCACCATAGTGGAGTAGAGGGGCAGAATCACCTCCCTCAACCTGCTGGACAGGGTACTTTTGATGCAGCCCAGGATACGGTTGGCCTTCTGGGCTGTGAGCGCACATTGTCAGCTCATGTACAGCTTTTCACCCACAAGTACCCCCAAGTCCTTCTTTGCAGGGCTGCTCTCAATCCCTTCATCCCTCAGTCTATATTGATACCAGGGATTATCAATAATCAGATTAACTATTCTGTTCCATTGCTAAACTGCAAAGCACAATTTGTATCTATGACTCCAATAAATTATTTTACTTAAAGTAAATGTTTTTGACATTAGAATTAGGACAAAATGAGGATTTTGGCAAGGCTTCTTTATTCTTCCAACTTCTTCCAACTATTCTACCAACTTCTCTCCCGATAGCAAGTGCTCCCCTGAATGGCAGAGCTTCCATCACACTTTTTAGAGTCATCTTCATATTTCCATAAGAAGAGAAACTGACAGGGTGATTGATGAACTGTCATACACCATGACTTCAGTTATCGAAACGCAGGAAAAATCTATGAAGCACGGTATGAACTATTCCCCAGTCTACAAAAAAGAACATTTGAAACCTTGTAGTGGTCCAGAGACCCTTGTCACTGGAAAAGACAGAAGGTTTCAGGAATATTTCAAATGAAGCTGAGAACTCAAAATGTCTGTTGCTCGTCTGAGGAACTCCAGTGTTATAGTTCCAGCTTTTTCCCCCGAGCAACTTGTTTATTTTCCCTTCCCCATATATTGTGAGAACTAATGGTTACACACCACTTTGGGGAAAACATACCATAAGTTTAAAAGCAAATAATAAATTCTGTTCCTGTGTCAAATGTTCTCCAAAGAGTGCTAAACATTGACTCAATAGCCATCTGCTGACATTGGACAATTTGAATTAATTAAATATTTTAAAGTCATTGATGGAAAGGATGAAAAGATTTAACATAAGTAGACATTGGATATATTAAGATCCTGAAGCATAAACAGAAGGCGCATAACAAGGCACATGCTTAAGGTATACAAAATTAGAAAGGTAATAGAGCAGGTAAGTCTTCTTTGCCTGTTCACTTGTTCTCAAAATGCAGGTTAATACGGCTATGAAGAAGCTGGAAAAAACCCAACTTTAAGGTTGATGATAAAGATAAATACTTTAGGGATGTTCCCTTCCTCAAGCAGACCCAGACTTGTTGCTTAATTGATTCACCTTAATTTCAAATTCTTGCTTTATTTTTTGACATTGCTGGTTAATAAATATGACCACATTTCCCTCATGTATGGCACTCTGTAAGACATCTTTAGAGCTGATCTATTACAGATTAGTGTAGTATTTTAAGTGTATCAACATCTATATATGGTGTACATACTCTATAATGTGTATATAGTATAATACTGCAACATTTCTAATGGCGATATAATAATTTTCATTTATACAGAATATATGGCAGGCTTCTTTTTTTAAGCTGTTAATTTCTGTATGTTTTAGGGTGTGTATATATATATATATATGCATATATATATATATAAAAAACATGTTCAATGTTAGATTCAGTGTGGGTTTGGGCATGCCTGCCTGCCCAGCTAGTCTTGCATCACATTTCCTGGACTAGTACAAAATCTTTAGTCCCTCTGACCTTAATAGAGAATAGTCCTCTCATCAACAAACAGCAGCGATGCTTCCGTTAAAAACAAAACAAAACAAAAAAAACCCAATCCCAGAAAGCATTGAGCATTTCCTCACAGGAAGTAAAAAGTGCATATCAGTGTTATCTCAAAAGCTAGATGCATAATTAAACATCCTCTTCATAAGGACACAGAATGAAAAAAGAGCCATAAGGGGTCAGGCCAAAGTTTTACCAAAGCGAGAGCTTTCTCTCCAACACTAACAAAATCTGTTCCCTGGCAGAGAGTGTTAGGAAAGAATGGGGTAAGTAAATATGAAACCTCCTTTAAATATTATCCTAGCCTTTGAATATTAGCAGCTCAGAGACTTCCTGAGCTGGAGACTGTTGAGTAATCTCAGTTGATTGCTCTCCCTTGACTTGTTCATGCAAACTTTTAGCACTTGCAGAATCTCATAACAGGAAGCTCTGCGGGTTGAATTGCAAGAGGAAAACCTCTTTTGTTTGAACTCTTAGGAATAATGCTGTGAATTAAAAAAAAAAAAAAGTCTTCTGCTCTTCTGACAATTAGTTTTACACGTTCACATTCTGATAGCAATTATAAATAGCATAATATTGCTCTTGGCTTCTGATAAAATGGGATGCTCCTATCATCTATATCATTCTTTTTAATGCATATTCAAAAAGCAATTGCTTGATTTTATTTAGCTTTTCAACATCCCATAGATGACTTGCAAATTACTGCCAGTGAAAAAAAAGGATACTGTTTTTAAGACATTTGTGTCAAGTAATATAAATCCCAAAAAACCTGATATAAGTGTAACTATCTGTTATAAGGTTACTGTATATATTCCTTGCCAGAAAGCTAAGACCAGTGCTAAAGTATTTGTTTAAAATTAGCAATTATCTTGTCTTTTAATAACAGTTACAGAACTAAAGGCAACTTAGTGAAAATTTTACACCTCATCCCATATATGCCACCATAATTTTTATACTTTTAATATAGAACCATAAAACTGCTTTATTCATTAGGTCAAAGGAAATGCCTCTAAGATGTCTGCTTTATAGAAAGCTGATGATGATAATGGATATGATACATTATCCATATATAGCTTTCACGCTGCCTTACTTATTATTTATTGCTGGAGTCCAATAATGGAAAATCAATCTACTGGATTCAGTGTCACCAATTTTGTTTTGTTTTGGAATTATAAATCAAGGATGTGAGTTCATTTTCTTGTTCCACAAACACTTCAAATTTTTACACACATCCTCAGCAAGAGACACAGATGATTACATCAATGTCACCTTCTTTCAGATGCCTGAATAGCTTATGCAGTCAGCACCAGGTTGCATGACTTGGATCAACTCTGCTAGAGTACTTTATTCACTCTCTTCCAGCCTAATTAAAAAAAAAAACAAAAACAAACAAACAAACAAAAAAAAACAACCCCACCCCCCCCCAAAACAACAACAAAAAAAACTTTCACTCTTTTTCAGATCCTGTTTCCTTGGATATTTTTCTGAGGATACCTTCAGGATGTGCATGCAAATATACCTACCCACACTACACCAATAATCATATTTTTTTCAAATTTAGCCCTACACATGTATCTTTGACTAAAGCCTTGACCTTAGTTAGGTTCCATAAACTCATCATACCTAGATGCACAGCTGAACACTTGACTTCTGAACATCCAGACTGCTTGTCACCTGACTTCCTGGCAGACTTGGCCTGTGCCAACTAGCACAGCTCAGGGATAGTGCACAATAAACACCCTTTCCAGTGGACTCTATGGACAACACTGCTCAAATCTGCTCCCTACAGAATCCCTTAATGCTTTCTCAGCAGGCTTTGCACCCTCAAATGCTTTCAGTAATGCACCTTAATTTTACTTTTCATAGAATCATAGAATCACAGAATGGTTAGAATTGGAAGGGACCTTAAAGATCATCTAGTTTCAACCCCCCTGCCCATGGGCAGGGACACCGCCCACTAGACCAGGTTGCTCAAAGCCACATCCAGCCTGGCCTTAAACACCTCCAGGGATTGGGCATCCACAACTTCTCTGGGTAACCTGTTCCAGCGTCTCACCACCCTCAGAGTAAAGAATTTCTTCTTAATACCTGAGCTAAGTCTATATTCTTTCAGTTTCAAACCATTACCCCTCATGCTATTGCTACACTCTCTGATAAAGTCCCCCCCCATCTTTCCTGTAGGCTCCCTTTAGGTACTGGAAGGCTGCTAGAAGGTCCTCCTGGAGCCTCCTCTTCTCCAGGCTGAACAACCCCAACTCTCTCAGCCTGTCCTCATAGGAGACATGCGTCAGCCCTCTGATCATCTTCATGGCCCTCCTCTGGACACACTCCAACAAGTCTATGTCCTTGTTATGTTGGGGGCCCCAGAGCTGGATGCAGTACTCCAGATGGGGTCTAACGAGAGCACAGTGGAGGGGCAGAATCACCTCCCTCAACCTGCTGGCCACGCTTCTTCTGATGTAGCCCAGGATGTGGTTGGCCTTCTGGGCTACGAGCGCTCATTGTCGGCTCATGTTGAGCTTCTCATCAACCAACACCCCCATGTCCTTGTCCTCAGGGCTGCTCTCAGTCCATTCTCCGCCCAGCCTGTATTTGTACTTGGGATTGCCCTAACCCACGTGCAGGACCTTGCACTTGGCCTTGTTGAATTTCATTAGGTTTGCATGGGCCCACCTCTCAAGTCTGTCCAGGTCCCTCTGGATGGCATCCCTCCCCTCCAGCATGTCAACTGCACCACACAGTTTAGTGTCGTCAGCAAACTTGCTGAGGGTGCACTCAATCCCACTGTCCATGTCGCCAACAAAGATGTTAAACAGCACCAGTCCCAGTACCAACCCCTGAGGAACACCACTTGTCACTTGTCACCGCTTGGACATTGATCCATTGACCGCAACTGTTTGAGTGCAGCCATCCAGCCAGTTCCTTACACACGAAGTGGTCCATCCTTCAAATCTGTGTCTGTCCAGTTTAGAGACAAGGATTCTTGAAAAACTGTGGGGAAGACAACTGTGGAGTCAAAACTTTTAAACAAAAGGCAATAAACAGTCACTTTCAAACACAATTAACTGAAAAAAAACCCCACAGACATTTTAAGTATCATGTCTGAAGGCCACAGGATGTTAAAACAGCACAGAGGAGCTCCAGGGCCAAGAGCTATGTAGTGTCAATTGGCCAGTCCCATCTTAAGGGAAATACAGCCCTAAATGATACGTACATGAGCTAGGCTATGTCTCTAGGCTTCAGGGTCAGAGGCTGCGTCATGGCCATCTACTATTTAGTAGACGCATAGTCAAATATACCTACGATCTTTGTGTGAATGAGAATCAGATTCAGCTGTAAGTGATACTGTCTGTCTCTTATCACTAACGTAAGTAGGTAACTCCAAAAATGGCAAAAGTGGTTCTGTTGACTGAAAACATGACATTTTGATAGAGTAAAATTCTTAAACATAGTCTCATATTAAAATTAGTTTGCAAGGACAATGCTTTAATGCTCCTTAGAAAGTGCAAATTTCTTCTGATATCCTTCCATGACAATTCAAGTCCAAGTTTGCATTGAACAATTAAATCCTACACGAAGTCCCACCTTCTCATCTAAAGCTATTTTAGAAGCTTACTGCAATCACTGAGACCACAGCAGACAATGCTCTGTTTGAAATATTGAGGAACCTCCACCCTTCTGGGAATTGCCGGTTCCCAGAATACTGCACGTGTATTGCTATTTCATTTATTGCTCCAGACAAAGTTTAAATGAAGGGAAATGAATAATATAAAATCTTGCCTCACATTATAACCAAATGTCTGAACTGCTGAAACCTTTGCTAGACAGGATGAGCACACTTAGCGAGATCACATATGTGTGTTAATTATAGCACGAAAGACAACAAAATGACAATAGTTAAAAAAAATCCTACCAACAGGAAATGGTTATCAAGCTGTGATAAAATGTTTATCAGGAAATGTTGTTACGCTATCCAAAACATTTCCTGTCTGTAACATTTTTTGTGGGAAAAAGAATGTCTGTGGTGCTAGAAATAGCATCTTTGCAAATAATTAAATAACAGTACTTATAGAAAATGGTAATAGTCACAGTTCTAGTTTCTGTACTGGAGTAACTTAAAAAGAAAATTGCTTTCAGAAGTTACATGGGAGTTCATTAAGGTTTGAACTTCAAACAGTAAAAAATAATTTAAAGCAAATTTTTCATATGTAGTATCTAAGTGATGTAATCATGCAAGTAGTGAAGCCCTGCTCCTTCTCTCATAGACTGATAGTGAAACATTATTTCTGTTAGTATATCTTGAAAAGATCAAAAAGGATTAATTGGACTGAAAACCAATACTACTGAAGATGTCAAAAGAGCTTTACTCAAGGGAAGCCAGAGATTTTCTACTGACATATTTACTCAAAACAGAAACTATGAAGAATTATATTTCCATAAGCACAAACCTGATTAGTTGTAAACATAATGGGTATTATCACAAAATCACAACAAAACTGACACATTGATATAAAAAAAAGTTTTGCCAGGATCAACCTATAAGACATTACTGAATATGGAAGCAAAATATATGATTCTTTCTAGACTTGTTTCATCAGCTGTGTGAAGACTAATTTGTAGTCTGTTATTCCATGCTTAAAACACTCCATCACAAAAAATGATTTAGATTAGATATTAGGAAGAAATTCTTTACTCTGAGGGTGGTGAGACACTGGAACAGGTTGCCCAGAGAAGTTGTGGGTGCCCCATCCCTGGAAGTGTTCAAGGCCAGGCTGGATGGGGCTTTGAGCAATCTGGTCTAGTGGGAGGTGTCCGTGCACATGGCAGGGGGGTTGGAGCTAGATGATCTTCAAGGTCCCTTCCAATTCTAACTATTCTATGATTCTATAAAAAAGAATAGTGAACTTCAATGGATTTTTAAAGGGAATTCAGCCATTAAAACTACTCGAGTATTTTGAATGATTAGGTTATTGTGAAATAATCTTTTTAGCAATCAACATTTACATGAAAGACATTTAGCTTTGATTAAAAACTGCTATTTTTTCCTATTTAACTACAAGTTGTTATTTTTATTATAATTTTTATTGTAAATATTTTGTAATTTCCTGCACAGTAAATGGAACTAATGACAGAATCCTAAAAGTGGAAAGGACCTCAACAGGTCATCTGATCAACTTCCAGGACCTGAATTAGGATCAACAAAAGTTATTTTATTTCTGATACACAATCTCTAATGATGGGAACTGCAATCTCAGCAGGCAATCTACTCCCAACTTCCTGATTATTACTGTGAGAGCAGTTTTCCTTGTTGGCAAGGCTGAATTACCTTTACTTCAATTTTTCTCCTGATCATGCAGGGGAAAAAAAAAATCCCCTTCCTCTTTGCAATAGCATTTTACATTCTTCAGAATGTTTTCTCTCAGTCCTTTCTTCTTCAGTCTAAGAAGCCCTATTCCTTCAGTCCTTCCCCAGCTCTGTTTTAATTGTTTGCTAAGTTCAACTTTCCTTCAACTACTTAATTGCTTTACAACTTTCTTGAAACACAACTTTCCACAACTATTCCACAACTTTCTGCAGCTCCCATAACTGGGAACAATATTCCTTTGAAACTTCCTCAAGACCAAGAAAAGGGCAACGTTTCTTTTCTATCTTAAGACACTCTTTTTAAACATCCTAGTATGATGTTTACCTGTTTTGCAATAACATGATGCTACTGTACTAGCTAAAATTAGACTGCCTTCCAGTGCACTGCCAGTCCTTTCCAGCTTCGTATCAACCAAAAATATAATGACTATCATCCGGGTCATTAATGAAAATATTCGAAGGAACTGGACCCGTGAAAGACTTTATAGAGGTTTATTAAATACATTTGTTTGGATACAGAACCATTGCTAAGTACTAAGTTGTCACCACATATGGCAATGAATTGTGCCCTTCTAGTAATTGAGCAAGATTCAAAGTGTCTGTAATGAAAGACATTTTGATGTGAAATGTCCTACATATTATCAAAAGCTACAGAAATCTCTCCTCTCCTCTGGTTTGACTGGTGTAGCTGTCAAATCATATATATATCTCAGTTGGAAGGTTAGAAACAAAAATAACTGAAGAAAGGTTAGCACTACTGAAATGTCATCCCCCAAAATGACAACACAGGTGATGGGAACCCTGCTACTGAGGTCAGGAACCGGTTTTATTTTGACCTGAAAGGACTCCTAGCTTTCTCACTTCCTTCCTGCTGACAGACTCTCTAAGAAACAACACAACAAAAGGTTTGCTTAGCACCTTTATATTGCAAAGTAAGCCTGCACCTCTGCCATCCCTGCCCAGCAGTGCAGTAGTTGGGCTCAAGTACAGAAATTGTAACTACTGAATGAGAACTACAAAAGTCCATGTTTTTGTAGCAAGCCCTAAAATATGTCAGTCCAAGGCTTTCTTGTCATCTAGGAAGTACAGAAGCTTTTCCAAATGGTTCAAATACTTGAGGGAGATCTGTTAATTACCATGAGTTCAGTCTGCTTGTAACTATAGATATAGTATTCAAGCATTCAAGACAATACGTTTTCACATGCTCTGGCCAATTCTGTAGCTGATTTTGAGCATCAGATTACTATCAGTTCAAGATGACAGGGGCAGGTCATGGCTCTGGATGCTACTGTGGGAAGACAGTTTGCATGAGAGAAGAGATGATGCTTCAAAAAATACAGAGATACTATTTAGATGTTGCAGATAATAATTAAATGGTTTTGAAAAAAAAAAACAAACACATTACTACCTCCAAATATCTCCACTTTTACTGACTGTGTCTCTGAAGGAACCTGCTGTAGTCTGTTTCCTCTCTTTGGCTTCCTCTGGTCCTTAGTAGTAATCCCTCCACCTTTCTGCTTGTGGTATCATGATTATACCAAGGTGTAGCAGACCGAGTACTATAAAGCAAGTGTTTGGATGCAAAATCTATCCCTGCATGAACTACATAGGCTAAGCCCTTCCTTTTCTTTGTAGTCCTGGAGAAGACCATCGCCATGCTCTATGCTGCTTTTAGTTTTATAGTCACAGAACAGTATGATCTCCAAAAGCACCACACGGAAGGCTCCAGACCACTGGACTGTGGCACTCATTTACTACAGCTCAGGCTGGCCTACAAATCTGCCCAGTGACTCCTGGAGGACTTGCAGAATGCACGTTCTGTGAAGGCAAGTGACCCTGCTTGGAGAACTTTCATCCTGAAACACAACTGGTGTGCTGTACTGGTGCTTAAATATTGAAAAAATAAACAACATCATGAAGACATAGTGCTGAAGAGAAGCAACTGAAATCCTGCCTGAAGTACTTTGGTGCTTGGACTGATAAGTCAGTTCACTGATTTACAACTGTTTATGATTCCTGCTACATTCCCATTTAATGTCTAATTATATTTTTACAGCATACAAAATCCTGCCAAATTAAAGTGAAATAAACATCAGTTAATCAGAAAAGAAAATGAGGTCAACTTCAATCAAACATTATTCTAAAAACAAAGGGGAAATGCAGAAATTCAAATGAAAAGTAAATTAAGAACGAGATTCAAAGCTTAAACTGCAGAAGCCAACAATACATTGCTACTGGAAAAAGAAGGAAAATACAAAAGTAATACTCACAAGAGTGTTAGTAAGATGAGAGAGGCACATATCCCCTTCCATTCAGTGCTGTTGAGTTCTAAATCTAGCATTACATTTAGAAAAGAAGAAAAGCAAACTGGAGACAGCTCAAATGAAAGGAAGAAAAAATGAGGCATGCGTAGAACAACTGGAATGTAATGAAAGACAGAAATAACTGCATCAGGTTTTTACTTGAAGGCATAAAAAAATGGAGACTGCTTTCCACTTTCACTGTCAGAAATTTGTGCTCCATTTCTGATTTGAATTCCTGTGGCTTTCATTTCTCTCCATTGCATCTTATTATGGCTTTTTCCATTAAATGGTAAGGTACTCAATGACTTTTTGCTTCAGTCTTCACTGGCAAGGACTGCAGCCACATTGCCCGTGACGTAGAATGCAAAAGCCAGGATTGGGAAAATGAAGAACCACCCACTGTAGGAGAAGATCAAGTACGACACCACCTGAGGAGCCTGAAGGTGCACAAGTCCATGGGACCTGATGAGATACATCC
>VUYV01000348.1:44522-99724 GCA_008711295.1 Anarhynchus alexandrinus | reverse complement strand
TAGGAAGAAATTTTTCACTATGAGGGTGGTAAGGCACTGGAACAGGTTGCCCAGAGAAGTTGTTGAGTCCCCATCCCTGGAGGTGTTTAAGGCCAGGCTGGATGTGGCCTTGGGCAACCTGGTCTTGTGGGAGATGTCCCTGCCTATGGCAGGGGTGTTGGAACTCGATGGTCTTCAAGGTCCCTTCCAACCTAAACTATTCTATGATTCTATGAAATTAAAATGCCACTCAGTACCTAATATTTTCTCATTGTAAGGAACCTATAAACTGTGGTCACGTTTAAACTGTTTTTAATAAACTAAACAAATAATCTATTTAAGTATCTCTTATTTTCAAACCATTGATCATCTTCATGCATCCTATCCAATTTTTTACTTCTCTATCAAAATGTGTAATAGCATTATATGCAGTCTCACATGAGTTGGCTTAAAATACTAATTACTGGAGGCAAATTACCGTTTAACTACTGTTCCCTCTCTTTATACATTCAGGAATGATATTAACCTTTTTCACTTCTACATCCTCTGGCATTACACTTTCTGTTGTTGTTCACTGACCTCAATCCTCTAGCTAAATGTTCCAGAACGGAGTTTCCCTGCTTGTAGCTCTACATCCATTGCTTCTAGATTTAAGGACTTCACTGAATTAAACTGCACTTTGTTTCAGTGGGTCAGATACACCATCTGTTCCACTGATTCGAAGTGTGACCTTCAGCCTAATACAGAACACAGCACTTCCTTGAGTTAAATAGAGCATAACTTTTAGAAAAATATCCAATACTGTTTTAAAACCTGCACTGAAGAATCAATAAACAGCTCACAGGCCAAGATGAAACTTGTTTTAGGGGACAATTACTCTTTGCTTTATTGCCAGTCTAAAAATGAATAGCTTCAGCTTCCACTGGGTCTTGGTACCACTGTCTGCTTGACCGAAATGATCATGTATATTATTATATTTACACATGCATCTGAGATCCAGCAAGCTGTTTCCCCCTGAACTGAGTTCAAGAAAACACAAAACTGAGAAGGGAACATGGTAACAGACAATAAGTTGTTTTGTGCTATAGAGTGATCATTTCCTTCTATATAAAGAGAAAACAAAACTATCGGGCACCACATATAGTCCATATTGAGCCCAGCGTCCCAAAAATTCATCATCTTCCATCCCACACTCTACACAAATCATTATGGATATCTCTTTTGAACAAAGAAACCACTCCTAGCAAAAATACTTTCAACTGGAAGAACCAAAGGGACTGAGTGAACAAAACAGAAAACATATATCCTTTGCAGATTACAAGGCATTCAGGATGCATGCATAGCTGAGGGACTTGGGCCTTTTTAGTCTGGAGAAAAGAAGACTGAGCGGGGATCTTATCAACGCTTCTAAATACTTAAAGGGAGGGTGCCAGGTGAATGGGAACAGTCTTTTTTCAGTGGTGCCCAGTGATAGGACAAGAGGTAACAGGCACAAACTTGAACATGAATGGAAGTTCCATCTAAACATGAGGAGGGACTTCTTTACTTTGAGGGTGGCAGAGCACTGGCACAGGCTGCCCAGAGAGGTGGTGGAGTCTCTGACTCTGGAGACATTCAAAACCCACCTGGAGGCCATCCTGTGCAACCTGCTGTACGTGACCCTGCTCTGGCAGGGGGGTTGGACTAGCTGATCTGCCCAGGTCCCTTCCAACCCTGACCCTTCTGTGATTCTGTGATACGAAGTTTCAACTTCCTGCATTCTGAAGCTTAAAAAAATAGTTGAGAAACTAAAAGGAGACAGTGACTCCACAGAATGCTACAGTCAGTGGCAGAGAACATGCATGCATTAGGGGAGCACATTAGGTAAGAGCATTGGTAGTCGGTACAGGGATACAGGCACTTCATGCATTATGTATGTGAAGAACAGGATGCAAGGCACATGCAGGGCATCACATGAGACTGTCATACAACGCAGCAAGTATGGAGAACATTGTCTACTCCTTTGGTAACTATGAGGACAAGTTCTTGCCACTTTAGGTACTTATACCTCATTTTGGACATACAGTCTTGTACAAGTACATCAATCTTTAAAATAATGAAACATCCTTATGAGGCTGTCATTCCCACAGGAAAAACTGAGACCTCCCCTAGGTGATAAAGGAATTTAATTTTCAATAGAAAGTCAGTTCCTTAGCCCCAAAGCAAACTTTTATCCTTTTGAATAAGGTTGCTACAGCAATAATGTAACAATATCGTTGGATACCACAGCAAAGGTCTCTGAACATGTACCACAGCAAGACAGCACAGTATTATCACATTCAAGGTAAGAGACATAACCAAGCAAAACAGCCAAGTTGTTGTTTTTAGGAAAACTTTTCAGGTCTATCCTCTTTGGGAATGCATAATTTTAAACATAAATCTCAGGAGTAATGAGGGTAGATTTAGATTAGATATTAGGAAGAAATTCTTCCTAATAGTGGTGAGACACTGGAACAGGTTGCCCAGAGAAGTTGTGGGTGCCCCATCCCTGGAGGTGTTCAAGGCCAGGCTGATTGTGGCTTTGAGCAACCTGGTCTAGTGGGAGGTGTCCCTGCCCATGGCAGGGGGGTTGAAACTAGATGATCTTTAAGGTCCCTTCCAATTCTAACTATTCTATGATTCTATTAAATAGAAAAATATGTATAACCACTCACTTCCCTTGGGAAAAAAATAAACAGCTGCACGTTGGAACAGCATAGCAATATTTGACATTCCCTTAACAGTCGTCTTTGACCATATGTCTCTCGCTACATGCTGTCATCACGTGTATTTAGGCCCAGGCAACAGCCTGAGGCTTGGCAGGAAGTGGTGTTATCTCCCTCAAACGCATCTGAGTCTTCCCAAGGGGGCCATATCATCAAAAGAGACAGGCCTTGGCACGGAAGATACAGAAGGGGTCCTCTTGGCCTCTCTTCGCCTCAGCCCAGCGGGGGAGAAGCACTCCGTGCTAGAAACCAAGCNCTTCCCGCCCAACGGCCGCCGCCTGTGGCTGTGGCCCTGAGGCGGGGCGGGCCGGCGGCGGGCGTCTCGGGAGGGCCGCGGCCCACGGCCTGCCGGAGCCTGGGCCGGGAGCCCGCCGGTGAGGGGGCGAGGTGGCGTTTCCTTCCCCGTGCTGCTTTTTTAGCCACCCCACACCCGTGGGTACGGGTGGGGAGGGAGGGTTGGGGAAGGGCGCTGTGGCCTGTTCTGTCTGTGCTGGGCCGGTGTGGTGTTGCGTTTCCTTGGGCTGTGTTTTCCAGGCATCTGGTTTATAAATGGCTGATCAGGGCCGAGGGGGAGGAAGGGGTTGCAACTTTTGTCGGGAGTTAAATTTGTGTAGTGTTGGAGAGCTGTGTCCGCGAGTGTGAAGTTGGCAGTACATTAGGCAAGCTTAGCTTGGCCAGCTACGGTTTTAAGGCAGAGAAAGAATACTTGGGAAACCAAGGATGGTCAATGTGTGGCAGGTGGGAGGTTTGCATTGTATTTCCTTGTGGAGATGACATTTCTAATATTGATAGATAAAAAAGAGAGGGCACAACTAGGAAAGAGATTTTACTCCCGGTTACAAGCTAAGGTCTGTAGACGGTTGTGTTTGTACACCGTCAGAAATCATTCAGGCTGAACTAATGTTGAAGGATGTGAAATCAGACCTGGGGTAGGGGAAACGTGGTGAAAGAATCATCCTGCTGAACGTGGGGTAGGAGAGCTAATACTGTCCAGATATGAGAAATAAATGTGACAGAATGACACGGGGTGTGGTTTGATGGACTGTAAAGTAACAGGAAGAGATTGTGTGGATAAAACAAAAAAAGTCAGGCTGCTTTGAGAAAGGAAAATTATAAGAGCTTTTGATGGTCCAACAAGAGTTGGTTTTTGATAAGGATATCACTTACTGAGATATACTATGAGGAATTCTGTCACAGGTGGATTTCTTTCTTAGATACAGATAACAGCATCATTTGGGAAGGGCATATAGCGATCCAGTTGTTCTTACATACAACTGCCATAAGCTTACCAGATAAGCACTGAATTGCTAGTAGTGTGAATTGCACACTAAGTAGTGTGAAAAATTCTGAGAAGAGCTAGTTTATTAGTCAGCTTGTGATCTTGGATCACATTTTTAATTAGATTAAATAAATAGGAATAAATTAAAATTAATTAGTGATGTTATGTACTGGAGTCCTGGGTGCCGTAGAAGAAAAGAAGGTATGAAGCTGTTTTGTGCCAAAGGTAGAATCTATTTGGAATTTATATCCAAAAAGAAAAGGTCTATTGAAAAGAACTTTTATCCATCTCAAAAAGGATTTTAGGAATAAAAACTAGAAAAGGGATGGATAAGCAAAGAAAAATATCAGGGAGAAAGTGCAGTTCTAAAGTGAGAATTGACAAAATTCAGAGTTAGTTATAGGCGATTGATTTTTAAAACTTCTTTCCTCATGTAAGTAAAAACAAGAATAGAAGTAAGACCACTGAGTGATTAGGTTGAGGTAAAACAACCTTGGCATCATGATGCATATGATTTGTTGCAGTTTGGAGGAGGCTGCTGCAGGGGGTAGATTTAATATTAGATGCTTAAACTTACACCACAAAGAATTGCATTTTGTCCCTTAATTATTTTTTAAGAGTTGGGAAGCCTATATGTGTTAAGTCTAATGCAATGCTCTTGCCACTTATTGTTGGTCAATTCCAGTATCAGGAGACTGTTAAAGAAATGCTCCAATGGACAGTTACACAGTCATTTACTCATAGAGGAAGTGAGCTAACTTTTCTTTCATATACACGTTCTATTATCTATTGTTATCTCTCTGTTCTAAAACTTACAGTATCTTTTTATGCAGACAGCTATAACTATAAAAGTTTAAACTATGAGAATTCTCAGCTCCAAGTATATAATACCTGTTATGTGTGTATGTGTGTATATATATATTTATATATATTTTTTAGACATGCGCTTACATATGTGTGTTTGATGTATATACCTAGGCAAATTCTGACTTTGTGTCAGGGAAAGATTGCACGATCCTCCCACCTGCCCAGGCATTGCATGCTGGGGTCATGGGAAGTGCTTGGCAAGTGCTTAATGTTTCAGGGAAGCATAGCTACAGCCACATTGATGCTGGAACGGTGCTAGACATCGTCTTGAAAAAAACTCTTGTCTTGGTGACCCAACGTGTAGCCCTCTTAGCTGTAAGCAGGAGCCTGTATCATGGACCAAGGCTCCGATGTGCACAAAAACTGTGCTAAACTGGAGTAAGCAAGGAATGTAGAAAAGAAAGTCAGGTGTGGTTTAGTAATGCTTATGTTTAGGTTTTTTATTAAGGCTTAGAATGTTTTAGAAGAGACATTTTATAAATTAAAGCTTTTAGTCTAAATAAGGCTAGAATGACCTTCCTTGGACATCTAAAGAAGTGATTAAAGGTTAGATCTCTAGGAGCTGTGAATATTTCTTCTTTAATTGCTAGAGCAGACTGTGAGGTCAAAGACCCAACAGCTGGACCTGATATATGGCTCAACGTTTGACTGGATCAGGTAACTGCAGACTGCTAAATATTTAGACTAGGTCAGATCTACTTAGGGGGGCATAACAAAAAGGATACGTTTGTGTGCTGTTTTTCTGTTAATGCAATGTGGTATTTATGATTGCATGGTAACAGAACGGTTGTTCCCAGACATGCTGTTCCTATGGCATTGAACTGATGTCCAGTCAGGCTCCCACATGCAGGTGGAATGCCACCTAACATCTGAAGCTTGTACATGGTTTATCCTGAACAACTTTATGACCTGTTAGAGTTTCTTAAATTTTTAAAGCTTTAATATTTTCTGTACTAAGATTCTCTAAGTTTCTAAAAATATAATAGCTTTTTCTTTCACATAGTTATTGCATTATTTTGAATTATTTTTCTCTGTTACATGATTAATATTTTTAATAAAGTTCTTTTAAAACCAAATCTTTGGAATACTTTTGTTTCCCTAAAGCTGGTTCCTTGAACTCTCATGCTGGAAAGTCAAAATGAAGAATAAGTTTCAATTCTACCAAATCAATTTTACGGTAAATTAAATTTTATGTAGCATTTAAAATAGACAAGAGCTAACAATTGCATCAGTTGTATTTTATGTTTGTGTGTATGTACGGATTGTAGGAACTGAAGCGTGTTTAGAGTTTGGCTAACAATTCAGCAAAGAAAAAGCTTTTCAATTTAATTGTTTGAAAATCTTTGATCAACCACATAAAAAATGCGAACAAATGGTTTTTTTCAGCATCTCTGGTTAGATTTAGATTACAGCAGATTACATTAAGTTAGATTTAGATACAGGAGTGACATCCTGTTCCCAAGAGACTGTCTAACAAAATGTTTGATTATTTGAATACACTTCAAGGTCTGGAGATAATGCTCATTATATTTTTTTTTCTTTTACTGCAGAAGTAAACCACTAGTTATGTGAAAATGACTGCAGCATCCTCCTATAATGCTTTTCACCTATGAAGTATTTCTTGCATTGTTTCCATGATCTGAAACGCTTGATTGCCTTCAAAAGGTATTTTTGCACTCGTAGAAAGAAGTGTAAATATTTTTCAGTGAAAATATTTTTTGATTGACACCTTCTTATCAGGCTTTTTTAGGTGCTGACCTTGACATTTCAGTAAGTCTGTTAGAGGCATAATTTGAGTATAAACTTCATTCCTATTTTCTAGTCTCTGTATTTCTGGGTTTCATTAGTTTGTTATATAGCTTCTCTTTCTTATNTTTTTTTTTTTTTTTTTAAGTCAAGTAGTTGGATAGCCAAAGCTTTGAAATTATTTTTTCAGGGTGACTGTAGGCTTTGTAGAATGAGAAAAGAATTTGAGATTTTTTTTTCTTCTGCTTTAAACATTGTCCCTCTGGTGGGTGATGCTGCATTTTTTCAGTCATTTCCACTCACGTTGCTTGCTGGTAAACAATACGCCATTCTACATCAGTGATGATGATGATAGACAGCAGTTCTAAGGGGGAAAAAAAAGTAATTGGGATAGGAATGGGAGAAATAAAGAAACTTAATATGAGCAATGTGTCTTACCATCATATAGGACTTTTAAAAGTCCTAGATGATTTTATAAAAATCAAATTAGTTGAATTAGGTGCCTTCCAACCTAGACAAGTCTGTGATTCTGTGATTCTATGAATTGTCTTGTTAGCCTAAAAGCCCACGGTGGGTTTTTTTGGAGGTGAGGGGAAGGTGTCCCAGGAATCTACATATGATTTTTCAAAGCAATTTTGTCACTTAGGGCGGAAATTTCACACCAAACCCTAACACTTATTTTTAAACCATTGGAGAGTTGAGAAATCATGCCCTCTGTTTTCTTTCCTGTCTTCTCACTTCTTTCAAAACGTTTTTCCTCGATGCATTTGCTTTTTATTGCAGTGGTATTGAACCTGTAATGAGGGATGGTGCTAAGCATGGGTAACAGGACAGCATTCCCACTATCTTCCTTGCTTTTCCTGTGCCCATGTTTTCTTTTGTGTGTTGTTTGCATTTTTATCCTTCACTGCTTTTATTCTTGGCAACCAATTTCTTTTTCGGGGTGATGGTGTTACTGAAAAAAAGGCCTTTGCGAATAGATTTCAAACATCTAGCTCCAATACAGCATACTGCATGTAGGGGAACCTCTGAAAACTTGCTGGAGGTCCATCCCTGGAGCCAACAAGTGGAATTGGATGACATGCCAAAAGAGAGGTGGCGTCTGACAAGATGCTTTTGGCTAAAGTTTTATCTCTGGAGATTGAGACAATAAAGCTGTCTTATCTCAGATAATTTCAATTAGAAATTTCCATAGCAGTTACCTACCTTGCAAGGTCAAGGATGTCAGTTTTTCAGACTAAAAACTCCAGTCTTTCAGAGTTTCTTGGATCTAGCCTCTACACTGTGTGTAGATTTGCTTTTGCAGTTAGTAGGCAGCCAGTGGAGCTTGCATCAGGAGCCGAGAAGTCACAGTCTGGTGTCAAGAAGCAAGAAGGGAAGGAGAGAAGACTGTGCTTTAGTTGGGGTTAGTAGTTTTTCAGACAACCACTTACTGTTTCTCAAGGTCTGCAATTTCTCGGTAATGGAAAATGCTGAATAAACAGAAGAATGAATGACAAGCTGAATTCTGTCAGTTTATTGTCAGCACTGGATGGAGTAGTGACATTTGTAGTCATGTAGTCATGTAGTACATGAACAAGGAAGACAATTTTGAAAATAGTCTTTCTAGAAAGGGAAAGTGATCTGTTCAATAGGAATAACTGTTGACAGTATTACTGGTCTGTCCTCTCCTGCAAGATCGCTTGGACAAGTTAACATCATTTCGTGACTACTCCGGTAGGAAACTGCTGAGAAATCAAGAATATCAGAGAAGGTTAGATTCCTTTCCTAAAGGTGTCAGCAAGTCTCTTTTTTTCTGTGACTTTTTCCTCCTAATTTTTCCTAAGTCTGTGGTTAGAGTCCTTGGGGAAGAAGCTCCAGACAGACCTTTGATTCAGCAGATGAGATTCATAAATGCTGAAATTAAGTGGGAGGAAATACTAAGTGGAGTTCTGAAAAATTTTGTTTGCTTGCCAAGTTCCTAGAGAGAGAATCTACAAGAATGTTTACATTCGAATGAGTCAGTGAACCTGTTTAAATATTTAGCATTCAGTGGTCTTAGACTGCTAACAGAACTTGGCTATTAGAACCAGTATTTGTGTTCCTTAACTCAGTCATATCTGTCCTGCAGAAGCACATGCGCCTTATCCAAAGGCCTATCATGGCTGGACTGAAACCAGGGTCAGAACTTTCAAATTCCAAGACCTAAGCTCAGACTGCCAGAGTATGCTGTTCAGATTATTAATTGTACTTGGATTCCAGATAAGAGATTTGTGCAAGTTTATTATAAATATTTTTGTATTAAAATGCTGTGCACTTCCTCAAGAAATGGATGTTTATAACAATGAAGTTTTCACCTTTAGATCTGTACTTTTGAATTTTTTTGGAAACACAGTATTAATACATGAGAAATATTTCTTGCTTACATTTTTGCTTTCTAAAGTAAGTATTGCATTTTTTTTTTTTAAATGTAGTGGCTAGCTATTTTAAAGTAAGGGTTCTTAGCAATTGTACGCATGTTACAAGATTTAGTAGATTAACAACCCCAATAACTTACCTGAAATAGCTAGGATATCTTTTTCTTCTGTACCTAAAGTACTCAAATATACAGGTTTTTGTCTTTTTTTTTTTTTTTTTTTACAAAAATACTGTTTTTTCTTTGCTTCACTCTGTATATATAATGCTTATTTTTCTGGAGGGAAAATTCCTACGAGTAGGCAAATATGAATAATCACTAGTGTTTTAAAGATATGCAGATAAGAATGATTCTTAGACAGGCGTAATTTTGTTTTGTCTTTATTTTCAAGATCCCAGAGTGAATGTGTACTTTTAAATCAATTACAGGTTTTTAGAAAACACTTTTGTGGATGCAGACCTGTGGCAATCAGTATGTACTTTTATTAGAATACACAAATTTGAATAAAAGAATAAACTGGTGTAGTTTGAGCTATCCCATGTACTCCTATAGGGCTGCTCAGAAATAAGTGTCTGTGTTTGCAGAACAGTTTGAAGAATGGAGTTGCAGGGTAATTTTCTCTTAGTTATGTATAAGATAACACGTTATAACTCTTGAGGTGTAAGGACGTGTAAGTGATCTTTGTTCTTGAAGAGTTGGGGAAAAACTGTCAGCATGTTTGTGGGACTCTGAAAAGCAGTGGGCTGGAGAAGCTTTTGTTAGGTAACTGAGATGGTTATATCCTAACATATCTTTCTTTATACTAACAAACTGTTTTTAAAGTCAAACTATGCTTTTATCTAAACTGAATCAATTGAATTGGAATATTAGAACTTGAAGAATCAAGGGTATCAGTTATTTATCAAATGGCTTGAGGAAGGAAGTAGAGAATTCTACATTTATTTAAATTAGAAAATTAGTTAATAGTTGTTCTCTTGGGGGACATGTCAGCCCTGTGCGCTGAGTGTAGGCTAAAGATGGCCAAGAAGTGGGTAACATATTTCAGCGTTGCTAGGATGTGCTGGAAATTGATGCTGCAAAATATTGGATAGCCCTGATAATCAGTTTCACAGTAGGACTACTCACATACTTGAAATTAAGCGTTTCAGAACTGTAGTTCAGTAATACAGTCCTGCTCAGGCTGTGGTCATGCTAAACGCCTTAATTAGGTGAGTTGTTTCTAGTTTAGAGATAATGTCCACAAAATCAACTGGTAGCATTCTTGTTGTTTGAACAAGTAAGTACATTGAAGAAAATAAGAAAATAACAAATCACTTAATAGCAAGAGCTTAACAAGTTACCCTGTATCCATTAAGTTGTAAAGCATGGTAATAGCTATGTGTGCTTATTCAGGGCTCTGTTCAGTTGCACGTACATAACTGTCTAGTGCTGTTTAGTTCTTAGCTGCTACTCCAGCATGGCATGGATACCCTATAGGTCCTGGTTTACATCTACCAGCACCGTTTGGTGTCGAGGATCTGCAAGGTCATCTCAACTAGCTGTAGGTGCTAATGTGTGGGCAACTGAATCAGCCATTTCATCTTTCCTAGTTGAAAGGGAATATAACTTAGCTTCAAGTTATTTCAGTCTGGTTGTGTGTTTGAGCCTTAAGCTCAAAGTCAACATGGAGAAGAGAGTAGGTGGACTTTCACACATAAGCTGTATTTATCATTTAATGTCTCAAACTAAGTGTATAAAATACACTGGTTGTATATAGATTTGTGGGTTTTGTTAAAGCATAAGCTTAACAGTGTGCACATTCAGTATAGTTGAGCTGTGGCAATTGTTCATTTTTTTAATTTGTTTTCAGTAAATAAAAATAATTGTTGTTTATTCAGTAAATTAAATTATAGTTGTGAAATCATTAACATTTCTAATATTTAAATCATATGAATTTCATGTATTCTATATCCTTGGCCTAGGTCTTATGGCATAGAAGTTTTATATAAGGGTCACATTTAGTAGTAAGTTAGGTAGTTTTATAAATCTACATTTGATACTTCTTTTAGTGTGATACTCCTCTGAAAAGTAACTAAGTAAAATGATAGCTTCTTGTTTGTTGGATGTTATTCTGCCTGTAGTCAGATTTTTACAGACGTTTAATTTTAAGTAGGTAGTAAACAAATTTTTATCATTGGCTGAACCAATGTACCTCAAAAAAACCGTGTTCAACATTTTCAGTTGTTGAGTAAAAGAAGCTTGCGCAGCTTCAGAGCTGCTGACTCATTTTTGCAGTTTTACAGAAAATGGAGTTGCATGGCGTTATGTTAGGAAATAATTTAAGGATAGAAGAAATATCTGATCTGAAAATCTGTTTCCATTGATAATACATGTCATAGAAATTACACAAGTAATTTACAGTGTTGGCAATATTTTCTGAAGCAAAGTGAATATTTTACAAAGTCTCAGTAAACCTGAAAAGACCCAAATGTTCTTCTAACATAAAATTGGTTTTCAGAATGGAACTGGAAAAAAGAGCATTTGAAGGCTTAAGCCAGAAACAGAAAGCTCTGACCAGTGTGCTTTTTGTTTGCTGATAGAAATGTCTTGCAAAATAATGTCAGCAAGGTTCTAAATTTATTTTTACTGCCATAAAAAGACATTGGAGTATTATGGTTAATAAAACTTCGTCCTTTCCAATCACAGTCTGATTAATTTTTCTGCTTGTTTAAAAAAAAAAAAAAAAACACAACAAAAAACAAAACAAGTTTTATCCAAGAATTATTATTTTGGGTAAGAATACAGAAGAGCAGAGTCTACTGGTCAGTGTACAATTGAATATAAAACCAAAGCTGACATCTTTGTGTTTCTCATTTTCTCACCCCACAGAAGCAGATAGTTCTGGCTTAATATTAAGTGTGTATAGATCCATAAAGTATTGTTGCTGCAATATGATATGGTGATTTTAACCACAGTCCTCTCTCTGCAGGGGGACACAAGCGCAAATCCATATGGAGGATGAACCTCCTCCTGAAGGAGTCAGTGTCAAGGTCAGAGTGTGAATTGGTATTGAGAATTCCGTGCTGCTCTACTCAAAATGAAGATGCTTGGTTCCATTTAGCAGTAGCTTAGTACATGCGAGTAGCTTTGAAGATAAATAGAAAACCAAAGCTATAGGTAGAAAAATGATACTAGCAAAATAAATGTTGCTTATGTGATCCACACAATATTAGAATAGCAATATATTCATTTTAATTAAGTTTAATTGCTCCTTTGCCTTACAAGGCTGGTTTAATTTAGTCTTAAGTCTGAAGTTACATGTTCCAGCCTAATGTTTCAACAACATAAACTCGTTAGAATTAACTTTTGTGGCGTAATTTGAGACAAAAACTTCCTCCCATTATTCTCTTTTATTTTCTTTGAACACTTTGTGTGTAAAACTTAATGAAACATCATTCAGATTTTGAGCTCAATGATGATGCCTTTTAAGGTGATCTGTATGACAAAACTCAATAACCAGCTTTCAAACTGATTGCTGAGGTCAAATGAAGTGTAGATGTTTTAGGAATTCTTGAGGCGTAACTGATACACCTTTGGGATAGGTAGCTGGACCATATGAAATCTCTGGTCTAAAAATTCTGGTCTACCTCTCATGACTGTGCAAATGTAATGAGGGAAATGATCACTTATGGGACATAAATATTGGCAGGCTAATAGTTCAAGCTGTTTTTCATATTTTTGGGACAAAATATAATGGAGAAATGTGGGAGGGGAGAAAATTGTGAAAGGTGAGAGGATATCTCTTACTGAGTTGAATTCCAGAGATGGGATTTAGATTATGGATATTTTTTAGTCTGATAAAGTTTGTTCTTATTTCTTTTGTTAAAAAAAAAAATCAGTCATAACTGTTTCCTTGAGTGCTTTTTATAATAGTAGTTTGTTTTTTTCTCTTCAGTGTAGTATTTTAGTGTTAAGAAGCTTTTTACCTGTTAATTACGAGGGTAGAACATGAGCGCTCTGTAGAAGGAGGTTACAGAAAAAAACCTTTTCTGTTTAACATGCATGGGTTCTGACCCACTGTGCACTTGAAATTTAGAGCCCCCATTTAAAAAGAAACCATTATGTTATTCCAGTAAGGGAATCTGTACAATTGAAGGACATCCTGACTGTCCTTTTGAACCTCAGGCTTCATCAGTCTTGAGCAAAAGTGGGATGCAGTTTTGTTGATGCAATTGGAAGAGTAGTCTGTGATGCTTTCAGTATTTATTATCATATTTTAAAAGTGCCTAAAATCCTCCATAGAATTAGTGCTAGCCTCTTGACATAAATTGTTCTGCAAAGAGCAGATGAACGAAGCCTGATTCCATATGGATTCATGTCCTTTGTCTCTTGTAACCCTGCTATGTGTCATGGAGGACAGCATTTCCTAGGACTAGCTTCGACGTACTTGCCTGCTGACATATTTCAAAACATACATGTCTGATTGTCCAGCTGCCTCCTGCCAAATGGATTGTGTTAGCGGGCCCTTACTTCCCTTTCACTTGCAAATTTGGCTGAAATTGTTCAGTTACTTGGTGTGAGGAGATGGGGAAAGAACTGGTGTGATCAAAACCGCAGCTTCTCTGTAGTGAAGCTGACCAACCCTCCTTTCCCTTCCTCAGAAGTATATTGTAAAGAAATGTGTGATTAATTGCTATTTGTTCAAAGATTTTAATTCAGGTTTAATTTAGGGTTTATTTCTGTAGTTTAAAATGTTATCTGTGTTTCTGTGTATATTTTTTCATAGTAAGTGATACTAATAAAAAAAGCAATATTCTTACAACTCACATAATGTGCTTCAGACTCCAAACTAGAATTTGTTCACATCTTTGTTTCAGTCAGAGGTAGAAAAAATTATGTTCTGTAACAGATCATTTGGTAAGTCTGCCAGTTGCTAGAAATAAACTAATGATGCAATCCTCACTGTTAATGTGGTAAACTACGTCTGTGATATGCAAAAACTATTCTTACTTACCTTCTGATCTGGCAGGTAATGTTTCTTTTCTTTCATGTCCAGAGCCTGTCTTAATTTCAGTAAAGAAAATTTGATGCATGCTCCATGCAAAATTTGCTATTAAATTTTGATACTGTGATATTTTTCTGATTTATGCTATGCTAAAGCAGTAGACATGTTGCGTGAGATTCAGACATTAGCTTGACTACTTGTAATGTCTGGAGAGACCTGTTATTCTTTTCCTTTAACTATAAACTTGTCATTTGTCCTTAGATAAGCTGGAAAATGTTAGATTATCTTTTTTCTTTTATTATATGTCTATTTACATGAAATGCAAATACTCTTAGGAAGCTCCCAAAGATTCAGTAATTGTTGAAACACAGAAGTAAATTTCAGAAGTAGAGGAGAAAGGAAAAAGTTTCTCAAGTTTCCATTTTCAATATGTGAAAACAAATGTGTGTATTTTTCAGAGATAGGTATACTCTTGGGCAGATTTTTTTTATGGTTTCTTCTTTTAACAGTAATTTCAGCACCAGAGGAAAAGACACAAATTATTTTCAAGTTTTGAATGTATACTTTACACTTTATATTAGAATCCTGTACATTGAATTCTATAAGCTAGCAGTTATGGCGTATGAATATAGTGAAAATACAACCTCACCATGTAACTTCTTATATGGTACTTTTTTCCACGCATATAGATCCTTTCTTTCTGGATCACAGTATATTTTATTTGTTTGTTTAAATGGCTGCCTTTCAAGTATTATTCTAGAACTGAAATATTTGTTTGTCGTTGAAAAAGGAGATGGTGGTGTTTCTCTAATTTTTCCTTTTTTACTGTGCAAAGGTATACATTTCTCTCTGTCTAGGTACTTGATATCATCTTTTATAATACCAGGTCTTGGAGGCAACATTATTGTCAGCCCTGAAGATGCTGGATGTTGGGAAATGGCCAATTTTTTCACTTTGTTCCCAAGAAGAGCTCAAGTTAATTCGTCAAGCCTGTGTATTTGGCAGTGCTGGTAATGAAGTGTTGTATGCAACTGAAAATGATGAGGTAATTGTCCAAGAGTGTGTATGAACATGACATATTTAGTCATTTATGTATCAAGTTATTCTGAAAGCCAGTACTATGATAGTATACCAAGAAAAAGTTGCATGCAAAAATGCCTGATCGTTGTGACTGCTACTAAAATATTTTCAATTCAAATTAATGGCTTCCTACCAAAATCAGAGGACAAAGAGAAGATGGAGTTAGACATTCCTTGCAGGTGCATAGTGACAGGATGGCAGGCAATGGACACAAGCTGGGAGATGGAAAATTCTGATTCAGTATTAGGAAAAAAAATTACAATGAGAGTGGTTAAATCCTGGAGGGGTTGTGAGATCTTTTCCTTAGAGATGTTCAAGACTCGACTGGACGTGGCCTTGAGTCAACTGATTTATTTAGACCTTTGTTGAGCAGGGGTGTGGACGAGTTGACCTATGGAAGAGGTCCTCCATTCCACCCTAAATTGTTCTGTGATTCTTTTATAACAGGTGTTTGTGCTTGGCATGAACTGCAGTGGATGTTTGGGAACAGGTGACATGCAGAGCACTATTGAACCAAGGAGATTAGATTCTCTATGTGGCAAAAAGATAGCCTGTCTGAGTTACGGAAGTGGCCCTCATGTTGTTCTTGCTACAGAAGGTAAAGTACGATCCAAATACTGCTTTTTCAGATAGTCCACTTTAATTAGTCCAGCAGATGTGAAAGGTCTGTGCTGGTAACGTAAGAGAAAGAATTGGGATTGACATTCTGGGCTATTAAGTCCAGCATATTTTCATTGGTGAATATGACATGTCAGCTAGCTCTGTTCATAGCTATTTGTTTTCCAAAGTTTTTCAAGCTCTGCTTTGATCTTGTTACTGCTTTTGGAAGTTTTTTCACCTTGCAGTGAAGTTTGATTGCTTTTGAAATGCATTAGTCACTACATTATGCCCATATGTTCTTGTGCCAACATTGTCCTTTAGCTAAAATGCGTATTTTCCCTCCTGTACCTACTTTTGGATGTGCTTTAAAGACCAGTTATATTGCCTCTCAGCCTTTTGTTTTCTGCTGTCTCATTGACCCTCTATTATCCACATCTTGCTAGTGGCCTTTCTGTTCATAATTAAGTACATTATTCTTCAAGACAAATGACTAATACTGTGTTCCCAGTGAGGTTCTGTTAGAGCCTGACTGATGATGTTAACATTTGTCTCTCTTTGTCCATTAATGGGAAGAAATCTTTTTGAGTAGTCTAGATTAGATGACTAAAGGTAGGTGTGGGGAATTGTGTTGTAAATGAGTGACTGTTCTTTATATTCAGTTATGTTCCACCATTTTCTTCAGTCTTCAGGGTAGACCATTCTGAATGCTTTTTATATATGTACCTGCATTCTTCTGAGCTTTGTTGCTTGCAGATCTCACTGACATGCTCATATTCCTTACCCAGACGATGAGCAGGTATTGCAAACAGTATCGCAAAAGAACAGGTCCAGAACTGATCCTTAATGGTTTTTGCTCATAACTCCATTCACATGAATAATTTCCATTCAGCACAGCCTCTTTTATCTTACCTTTCAGACAGCCATTATATACTTCGCAATTCTTGTGTTAATTACTATCATTTCCAGTTTGTTGTATGTTTCTATGTGGCTGTTTCACCTTTTTACTGAAATTTGTATTCTTATGTTTGTGAAACGAAGAGAAGGTTGTTTGCTTCTGACAACATAAAGTCATTAGATTTAACCTATTATTGTAGACAAATATTGGTTTAGTGTAGCACATTTTGCCTTTGTAGTTCTGAGGGAACCCTGCTTAGGGATGCGGAGTTTGGTGATCTCTTTAGAAATCTGATGGAGCTATATGTCAAACCTAGCTCTCCTGCAATAACAGCATAATTTAGGTTTAGAAAATTATGATGATGATAATAGGCAAGATGAATGTAGGACAGGTATTCGTCAAGTCCTGCACTACTGTAACTAGAGGACACTTGATTTAAAACAGATGAAATAAAGTGAGTACGAAAAGGTGTTAGCTTCATGGGTAATGGACCAATATATGTACATGAAAGAGAACCAGAAGTACCTGGTAATATCGGTACTCTAGTAATTGTAAATGCTTGGGAACCACAAAAAGCTCATGTTTCCCTTCAGCAGCAGCTTTTTTATCTTGCCAGTTGGAGACAGAATTTTGCACTACGCGGACCATCCGTCTAACCCAGTCAGACATTTCTTGCATTTTTAATTTTCCTAGCATGTTTCTCAAAATGTAGGACACGAATAGTATGTTTAAATAATAAATAAATAATAATAATATATTTATTAATAAGTAATAATAGGTTTTTCTTACAAGCATCTTCATGTATATTGTAAAGGAACAAAAGCTTGTTATTTGCATTTTCCAAAGTGGGAAACAGTGCCAGGGCATAGACAAGAAATTTTGATTGATTGTCAGTATCAAAGAAATTGAAATGGAGACTCCTGACTGTCATTTCATCCTTTTCTGTATTGCACTATCTCCTTTCTTTTAGCTATATGATTTGCTTTACTAAGACTACAGTGATACTCTGCTTTTGGATTTGTGGTCAACACTATGTGAAGGTAGCATTGGTATGTCTAGGGGCTTAAGAGCCCTAAAGGGCATATATATGTATATACACTTAAATATGTATATTGTTATTGAATTTGACTTTTCAGTTTGTAATTTTGTGCTGTGTACTCATTAGAAAAATAGAGATTTTAAAACAGCTTTTTGCATTTTTATTATAGAAGGAGAAGTGTATACATGGGGTCATAATGCTTATAGTCAGTTGGGCAATGGTACAACAAATCATGGTTTCATTCCCTGTCAAGTCTCTACTAACTTGGTGAACAAGAAAGTCGTTGAAGTTGCCTGTGGCTCTCATCATTCTATGGTGTTAACATCTGATGGAGAGGTGAGAATCACTGGAATAAATCTCTCTTTTTCTCTCAGTGAAATTCACATATGTGAGAAACAGAAAAACATTCTGCACCTAGAGCATTAGACCTTGCTTCTTGCTATCCTCACAGTGCGGTTGCAACACAAATGTTTGATAAAAATGGAAAACCTGTTAGGGTCTAGCTGCTTTGAAGTGCATGCAAAACATTGATTTTTGTTCCATATCTGCTCGTAATAACAAATTATAACGTTTTTGTAGGGGGCAGCCAGTTCCTTCCGATGCTGTGCTCTACTGTAAATGGTTAATGGCGTTAAAGCTGACATTAATATAAATCACATTCATGTAAGGAGTTCTACCCACCAAAGTAAAAAGTTTTCTGTCATTTACTTTGAGGTGCCATTTGTGTTCAGTTAGCCTTTTTACTTTGGATTCTGGAAAACTAGCAATGGATTCTTTCAGCATTAATGCAGCTGTCATATTGCCTCTTGCTTTTGATTGGAGGAACATAAAAGCATGGAATATATATATATTATGAGTGGCATATTTTTGATAGAAACAATTAAATTGTAAACCTATGTATCTTCCTAGATCTTCAAAAGAATACATGCACTTGAACTCAAAATGTAATTTTTTATGCATATAACTTTTTTTCTCTCCTGAATATGTACGTTGAACTGTATGTTGTAGAGCCTTCTTTTATGACAATTCTTTTAACAACAGGTATACACATGGGGTTATAATAACTCAGGCCAAGTTGGATCTGGTTCAACAGCTAATCAACCAATTCCTCGAAGAGTTACAAGCTGCCTACAAAATAAAATAGTAGTTAATATAGCTTGTGGACAAATGTGCTCTATGGCTGTGGTGGAAAATGGAGAGGTAAGAATTTTTAAGTGAATTTTCCGACTGATTTATTTAATGTAATGTCACAGGATGTAGATCATTTTAAACTTGTCAGTAATGAGTTGCTACTCAGAAAAGAAGTATACCTTTCCAGAGTACCTCAAATCTACCTGCTTATACTGCTTGTAAAAACCTTTGTAATAAATTGCCCTGCATATTCTGACATACTTAAGCACATCTTCCTAGCCATGCTGATTATGGTTTGTTCTTTAGAAAGCAGGTAGAGTGAAACAGGGAAAATTGTTCACTAACATTTGGGTTGTGACTTTTTGGTTTGTGAGATTATTGGTAGAATTTAGCAGCTGTTGCTTTGTATCAGCTATTGAAGTTGGCTTTCAGTTGAAGGAATTCAAGTATCAGATTTCAAATTTACTTGAAAATACAGTTCTGAAGTAAAAACAGGATTGTGAAGGTCAGGACATCTTTATAAATTAGGGGATTAAATCATGTCAAACCTATATATGTATACTTAGCATTTCATACTAGCTTCGTTTTCTCATACATAAAAATAACTAAATTTGTATCACTGATTTACTGATTTTCAGACCTGGTATTATATTCTAGCAAAACTGAAAGTGCTGATTAATAAGTTATCCCACTGCTGTCTTTAGTATTCATAGAAAAATAAATTATTGTCTATACTAGAATCTTAAGTATCAGGAGTGTGAGAATAATCAGTGAATGCTATTTTAATTTTCAGTGCCTATATGTGCACACTTTATCTCAGGACAAAACACAGAAAATAAAAGTACGTGGCATATATTTGTTCTTCTGCAATACCCCTTGAATCCCTCTCTTACTTATTGCAAAGATATGAAGAGGTTCTAGTGTTCTTGCTGTTTTAGTTCGTACGAGCTGAAGATTTTTGGCAGCCTACATCCTCTCTAGCTCCATTGCTCCAAGCATTTCAGTTTAGACCTAAGTAGTTATTAATTGTTTGCAGTAGAACATATGTCACTGAAATTGTCAGAGCTCAGTATTTTCCCTTTTCTTATGTTCAGCATAAAGCTGTTAACAGCCCACTCAAACTATTGCACATAGCTTCCAGTTTATACTTGTTTTAGTGTGTTTTCTTTTCCATCAGAGGATTTTTGAATGAGAAATTAGCTCTGAAAAAGGGAAGTGTTCATGCTGAATTTGCTCTGTGCTGGGAAATAGCCATATGAATCACTTATTTTCTACTCTTCATACTAAAATATTGTAGTCTTACATAATCTAACTCTCAAAGAGCATGAATATGGAAGTTTAGAATTTTAGATGAGCATGCAGTTGGTATTTTAAATAGAAGCAGCATCCAAAATTTCTGGTACGCAAAAACATATACGTGTGTGTATGTATATGTATATGTATGTTTATATAGGTATGTATCTATGTGTTTGTGTGTATCTACATATAAAGTACAAATTCTAAGCTTTGGGGACACGAAATATTGAAGAATATTAATGTAACTCTGAAGTAGTTATGTTGCTTTCAAAAGAAGTAGATAGTAGCAGCCAGTTAAAATCCCCATTTCTGTTTTTAAGGTCTATGTCTGGGGTTACAATGGCAATGGCCAGCTTGGACTGGGCAGCAGTGGCAATCAGCCAACACCATGCCGAATAGCAGCTTTGCAAGGCATTCGTGTACAGCGGGTATGTGTGTGATGCTCCATGTCAAACCCTTTATAATGTATTAATTATATATTTATATAGATTTATAACTTTATAATATATAATTATATATTTATATGTAAATGTAATATATAAATATATTAATATAAAATAGATAATTATAAAAATAGTATCTTATAATGTATATAATATAAAAATTATAATTATCATACATATAAACCCTTTTAACAACTGAAAATATGCTAAGGTATATTCTACATTTAAAGGAGATAGTCCTTTATCTTTTTGTTTAAAGTGCCATTCATCAGAATAAGAACACGTGCCTTAAAATGGGCCTCTGTCAGTAGGGGAGAAACTGTGACCCTATGGAATTCAGTGGGAATTTTGCCATTGACTTCAGTGAGGTCAGGGTTTTACTTAAAGAGGACTAGGCCATTAGAAATGTATGGTCTTTTTTTTTCCCTGTGAAACTTCATAATAAAAAAAATCCTGCTATTTCAGTAAATAAGAAAGTCTTCAAAGACTACCCCATTCTTTGTTAGCCCCTGTCTTCTTTTCTGGGAAAATGCTGCAGTTTAGCGTTTTGTCTTTCTGGCAAACTGAATATCACTTTTAGAATTGCACTCCAGCCACAGCAGCTAACTGGTGTTTGGAGTCTGAATAGATCGTCTCCCACTGTGTTTGGTCAAGAGTTGGTATGATTCCATGGTTAGTCTTCATTTTGGGTGGTTATTACATTTTACCAAATAGCTGGGCTGCCATCAGTGTAACTAGCAAACTGATAACTTCTTTGATCAGAAATATTTAAAGTAACTGCAGAACTGATACTGAAAGTTTTTAATTGGTTTATCCAAAATAGAAGATACTGTCAGGAAAATGACACATTCTGCTAGAAAATGTTGGGTTTGTGACCTTAACCTAGTGAAAATTTACAAGAGTGTTTTGAACTTTGGATCCTATTTATTATATTTATTTAGGGAAGTTACAGATTTTATAAATCTTTTAAAATAAACTCATTTCATTACATAGTTTTACCTTCAGTTCCTAGGATGTAGACAGAAGTTTTGCTGGTAAAAATTGCTGTTGAAGAATAACTTAATAAAGTTAATATTATTTTCCCCTGTATTTATTCACCTGTTTAGAAAGTGAGTGCTCCAGTAAGTTTGACTTAGATGCTATTTCCATCCACTTCATTTGCTTGATATTGATTAATACCAAGTTGTAGACCTCCAATCAGTAAATAACTTCAGGATTTATTTCATTTAAAGCACATCACATGCTTCATGGATGTTGGTGGACTACACGTACTCAACGGTATATCTGCTTTGCAGATTATATAAAGAGACACGAGCTAGTTTTGAACAATGTAAATTGGTTATTGATAGCTGTCTAACTATAATAGGTTACATTAACTCATGCAGAGCCAGGCTGTTGCTGGTAGTTTTGACACTGTGTATCAGCTTGTGCAGTATGTGCTGCATGTATAGATTGTAAAGTGGATGCTCAAGCAACCTTATGTAGGGTAGGTACCTGAGGAGGTGGCTCAGCAGGGCCGAGTGGGTTCCCACAAGAGGGTATGAGCTGACACAGTTGTGTGCCACTATCAGGATGGAGAGTTTAATCTCTTCCCTCTTTCCTGGCTGGCTACTCCTGTTGCTTACCTTGTGTGGGCACTGGTGGTCTTCAGGCCCAGCTGTGGAGAGTTTCCTTCCAGTGATATAAGTTATCTCAGCAGAGGGTCCGGTGAGCGCTAGAGCTGGCACAGGAGGGAAAGAGTGGATAGGGAGAGCTCACCTGTTTTTACAGTGGTAAGCGATTTGCATTGGAGTAGTTGCCCATAAAGCAAGGTCCACGCAAGACAGATGATCTGCATTTTTTCTGCATTTTTTTCTGCATACTGTTCCTGCTTTCCTTCTTTCTCGATTTCTAGCTATTCTTTTGCTGTACTCTTGAAACCATCTGGCAGCGTTCCTCACTGATACATTTTTTTCCTCAAAGTCACCCCGTCTACTTGGCTTCCCTTTTTCATAAACTTATCTGTATTTGTAATTTTTGTAATTCTTACACTGGTATAGGGTCAATAACATTAATGTATAGCATAACATGTATCTATCTGTATTAACTTACTGTTACATATAAATGAGATTTTTCTTTTTATTATTCCTTATAGGTTGCCTGTGGCTATGCACATACGTTAGTGCTAACAGATGAAGGTCAGATCTATGCCTGGGGAGCCAATTCATATGGCCAGTTAGGTACTGGGAATAAAAGTAACCAGTCTTACCCTACAACAGTTATGGTGGATAAGGACAGGTAATACTTACAGTCTTGCAGTCAGACACTAGTTGGCATACTGTCAGAGAGCTACAGAAAATTATGGCATTTTTAATCTATTTTTTTGAAGAAATAGCCTGTAATTTTTTGCAATGGTTCTTCTGCTAAATGTGAGCAGAATTTTCACTGAAAGTGCCTCAATCTGCCCCATAACCATCCTTGTGAAAGAGAAACTGGATGTTCTGAGCCTAAATGTGCTGTTTTCTGCTTCGGCTCACACTGCACTTTGTAGGCCTTAATTGCAGTTTCTCTTCAGTGGTGTAGTTTCATTGTTTGAAGTCAACAATAAAAGCTTTATTGTCTCTGAATATAAATTGCATTTTAGTATGCTACTTTTGACAAGAAGTACACATATAAAAAGTGAAGAGTGGACATCTGCAATTTGTGTTATTTCTGCTATTAAATCTCATAGCCCAGGAGAGAGAGAAAGGGAGGAGTTCTTTCTTGGTATTGTTGCCTGAAAATTTAACTTTGATTTTTACAAAGGAAATATTTTCCTGTAAGTCCTCGATGAGTAGTGGGGCAGTTTCTTCTATTGCTAACATAAAGCCATGTATATATATGGCCAGAAATTTGAATCTATTCCTTACTACTGAGGTCTTGGTTTCGGCGTCCTGTTGTGAATAATAAGTGAGATGTCCCTCTTAAACTTGTTTCTGTGTACATTATTGTAAGCAAGAGGCAACTCCTCTCTGGTGATGAGACATGGCCTGGTTTTCAACATTGCTATTGTTTTATGTGTGTGTTTTGCTTTTGCTTAAAATGTAACTGAATTTTTTCCAGACACTTTGGCTGCAGTTAAAATGTTACCACATTTTAATACAAATTTTAATGTTGTGTGCTGCCTTTCCCTCTTGTTGGCCAGAATACGCATTCCTGGTGTCAGTGAGAATATTACCTCACAAAGGCCTGCAAGATCGGTACATACAGCTTTAAACAAGTTGTTTCCCAGCTATTGTCCTCAAGCAGCTGGGAAAACAAGTAAACAAGCAGTAGTTCAGACTGCAAAACAGTGGATTGTGTAACGTTGTGCACAGTGGGAGTTTTGAAATCCTAAATCAACTTCAGGATTAGTGAGATAGCCTAACATAGCTAAGATGCACTTAGAAACAGCTTTTAGTGCTGTTTGGTTCCAATTTTTAATTTTCAAAATGAAAGTCTGTTAAATGTAAGTAATAATATTTGTATGAATAATGACACTTCAGTATTTTAATTAAAAGAAGTATGTTTAAATTGTTGGTTTATAACTGTTACCAACAGACAAACAGGAAAAGGTTTTTCATTAACTTTCAATTATAAGCCAAAATGCAAATTCCTTTTTTTTTTTTTTTGAAACACCTCCTCATTTCCTTCATCTTCTCCAAGTACCCGTTCACTACAGCTTAATGCAGCCACTCACTTCACTGCCCAGCACCACCGAGGACATTCAGAAACTTGAAACTCATCACAGCTTTGTTTGAGGGAGCTGAGGGAGGCAGTAGAGCATGTGCTGCAGCAGATACACTGCTTTGCTGCAACAGTGTTTCCTCACTCGCAGAATCACAGAATGGTCAAGGTTGGAAAGGACCTCTGGAGATTATCTAGTCCAACCCCCCTGCCAGAGAAGGGTCACGTACAGCAGGTGCCAAGATGCTTTTTCACTGAGAAACTTTGAGTGCACGCTATTTGAAAAAACATTGATAGCCCTTTTGATTTTGCTATGTATGATCAGAAAACATTCCTGTAATTGGAAGTGCATGCATGCTTACAAATATGTTTTGCACCAGAGGAAGACAGGAGGTAGTGAGCTGCTTTGCTGCATTTTGTTCTTATGAGAGTGACTTGCTTTTTTTCTTTGTTTGCTTGTAAATTCAGAGTTATAGAGATTGCAGCCTGCCACTCTGCTCACACGTCGGCTGCCAAGACCCAGAGCGGCCAGGTGTACATGTGGGGCCAATGCCGTGGGCAGTCAGTGATCCTTCCCCACCTCACTCACTTTGCCTGCACTGACGATGTGTTTGCTTGCTTTGCTACCCCTGCCGTTATGTGGCGTCTTCTATCAGTAGGTGAGCTTAAATATTTTATGTTTTGACATCTTCTAAATAGAATCATTAGTGCATAAAACAGTTGCGTGTATTTGAAGCCTAAACTTACTTTCTTTCCAAAATTTTACTGGGAAGCATAATTGTAATCATATATTACATATGTGTAAATGGTAATATGGAATTGTAAAAATTGCCAGGTCCTCATGGCAGTGCTAGATGATTGTCTGTTTTACTGATGAGGTTTATTTCTGTGGTGAAATGCCTTGGGTTTGGGGAGGGGTTATTTTGTGTAACCACTAAATGTTACTGTACAATGGCCACGGGTGGAGAAGCTGAGCTTGAATCTGGAGACTTGAGGGAGCCATGCAGAACATTTAGGAACTCTAAAGCTTTCTTTGATGCCCTTGAGTAGACTACTAAGAACTGAGGGAGTCAAATGCCCATGTTCAGAACTGGCCACAGGCACTTAGAGTCTCATCACAGGTCATCGTGATCTGGGCTTCTGAAAAGACAAGTTGCTGGATCTCAGATATTTAATTAACATTAAGGTCTGTCTTCCTGGCCTTGACTAGAAAGAGTTAAGTATATGGCATTGTCTAGCAGAGAGCTCATTCTTCAGCTACAAATTCAATTCCATACTGATTGCTAATAAAGTCAGGCTTTGCTGACCTAATCAAAGATGAGACTCTTGGGGTTGTCTGTAGGTGTCATCTGGGAGCTTAAGCTAAAAGCTTGAATGCAGCAACTTGTTAATTTGTAATTTGAACTGTACTGAGTCCATCATGCTTCCATTCCACTTCTGTGCTGCCTTTGTAAGTGCTTTTGTGTTGCTGTATGCTTTTGTCTGACAATTGTAGAACACACTTTGCCCCCTTGATGCCTTCTGGATGCCAAGGTAAGGAAATTCTGTTCATAGTGCTCATAATTCAGTTTTGAGAGACTAGGGGATTAAATGGAGAATCCTGTTCTCAGGAAACTGCTTTGCGAAAATTCACCTTTAGGGCACAGTCCAAAGACCCCCATTTTCTCTAGGTTGAGGCAGTTGTGCTTTATAGGGTGGCTTGTTCAGATATATGCTTAATTACTGTGGAAATTCTTGATATTCTTAATATTTGCCTACTAATAATTAGATGTAAATTGTGTTACTGCACTAAAATCCCAGGCAATGGGGTGGTTCATTCCATGTAAATACTTGTTTGTCAGTTGTAAGCTCTACATAAAAGTACCTGTAGTATGTTCAGATTTTTCTTCTATAAGAATTGGTTATTTTATGAAGGAAATGGGACGTTATTAGTATATGTAGCTTAAGCATAAATTCAGTTATATGTATCTTCTTACGTACATTAGCAGGGTTCATGGGCTCTTCAGCTTCCATTTCTTCTTGCCCAGTTAAAATATTACGTCATGCTATCAGAATTTCCCCTCCACTTTTTCTGGTGCCTTTTCTTCTCAGTCTAGTGCTGAGTATTGAGGATTTTTTCAAAGAAGAGTGGAAAAAGACAAGAAACAAAAACTGCCTTTTCCTTATTTTGTTCCTCACAGAGAAGACAACTGCTTGACTGAGACTGAAACTGTTATGTTAGTTTTTCAGTGATCATTTCTGGAAATTCACCTTTTCTTATCTTCTTTTACAAATGCTGTTTTAGGTCAGCTAAAAGAGTCCTGAGTAGGATTATATATGGTCATTCATGTAATTATCACCTTTATGTTGAAGACTTCCAAGTAACCCATTTATTAATAAGCATATTGCTCATTAATACTACTAGATATCCACTCTCTTTAACACAGCATGGTTAAGACTACATTCATAACTATTTCCCAACATGTCCTTTATCTTCACCTCCATTGTCACTGCGAAGAATACACCCAGCCTCTTTGCACTGCTTCTCACCTTGGGAGTCATTTTTGGCTGTAGCAGCTCCTTTTATTTTTGTTTTTTTGACCTTGACTTCTTGGTCGCTTTGGAAATAATGTTGCAACACTGTAGCAACATTGTACCAAAGCACAAGGTGAAACCTTACAGGACAAAAAGGTTATTTTATTTTTAAACAAAACTAATTTCAGATGCACTTTCAAACCCGCATTCTCCTATGTTCCAAGTGGTCTGTCCAGCATCCCGGCCCTAAAATGTGTTCCGGTGGTCTGAGCAGGGTTCCTTGTGATGCCACAGGATAAAGGATGCTGGCTATCAGGCCCTCATCATGTCTCCTGGATTTAATCTAGTTAGGTGATTCTGTGCTGGTTTCAGATGTGCCTTTTTGCATGCCCTAGGAGCTAAGAGTGACTAGTCTCTTCGTCCTGTCCTACCTTGGTGAGTCGTCAGGACTGACTCGTTGTTTGTCTCCTGAGTGTGGTGAGAATCATCAGGCAGCTGTGTCCTAGGATCTTAACATCTGCTGAACTAGGTGCCATGGACATCTGCCATGCTTACAGCCCTTCTCCGTCTGTTGTATTCTGGTGTTTCCACAACCAGGCATTCCCATTCTTTCCCCATTTGTGTCAGTTCTAACATTTCTATTACAATTCTTAGCACTGACTGCTAAGGAATTTTGTTGGCTTTGTGCCTTGTCAGTGTGAACTGCCTCTTCATTTCCTTCCTCTGGTTCCCCCTTCACTGCTGTAACAAATAAAAGCACCTATTTTCCCTCTGAGAATTTCGTAATGGAACCCCGCTATATTCAGTTTACCTCTGCTGGCTGTAGAAGTTATCTGGAGATGTGTATCGGTGGACATCTGAATTGCTGGTTAACTTTGAAGAAGAGCTTTGGCTTTGCATTGGTTGTTAAAATTATTACTTATTTGGATAGCAGATGTCTGAATAAAGAAACCACGTTGTACAAAATAAGTACTAGCAGAGTATTTTACAGTATCATTATTTCAGAAAGATTTTTAATTATCATTACATTGGATTTCTCCCCCCTCCCCTCACAGTCCTTTCACCTGTAATCCAATGCACTTCAATAATTATTGCCCTAGTTGGATATACCTGAATGTAAGTGACATCCTCTAAATGAAATGGAAAATAATTGTGCTAAACAAAGTGTAATGGTATTGAGCTGTGTGTGTTAAGTTTTTTCTAGAGCTTCTGGTGAAGGTCTTTCCATTTCCAGCAGAATACTATTCCTATTTCTAGCTTGGTAGGTTACAGGACCTAGCATTTATGTAATTTTCTGTAGAGAGCAGCTTATTACTGATCCACAAAATTTGTATAAACCAGTAATGTCTATTTATACGGTAAGAAGACAAAATGTTTTCTGGGTTAAGAATGAGGTTTGAGTGGTTTAATTTTTTAGTAGTATTAAAGAAGATAGTTCTCTGAGGCTGCCAAATATGATAGAGATTTGGAAACAGTTCAGGAGATAAAAATTTATATGCAGACAATGGATGACTTTTCAAGGCTGTCTGGTAACTTTATAATGCAAGTGTCACGTGCACAGTGGGTTATACATACACATGACACAAAGAGGAATATGCAGACTTTCACACAGAGTACTTCTAGCACTGTAAGTCTAGGGAAAACACTTTTTGAATGAACTTGTAACTGTTGGTATTTAGCTTTACGGATATTGTACTGGGCAGTTTCAATGCAACCAATATGCTGGTTATGTAAAAGCTTTATTTCTGCTGTAAGATAATGTCTCCTCGTGGAAGTATTTTAGAAAATCTTATTGTGATTTTTTTATTGACCTTTTGGGTATCTTATTCTAAATGAAAAGTGTTAGTTATTATAATTTACCCAGTAACGACTGATAGCATTTGCTACCAGATGCAGCACTAAACTTCTGAGACTGTTATTATTTTTTTTCTGGCCTTATACAGATGAATTAGAGGAGTGGAACTTTTTTTTTTTTAATAGGTGTATTTGTTTGGAGTAGGCAACTAGTAAGGACTGAAGAAAGCTGCCCTTCATTTGATTTTTGGTAGGGTCATAGTGAATATATAGTCTGCCATGGATTTTTACTGGCCTTAAAGAGGTGTCGTATTTATTAAGAGTGTTAATTGCTGACACTTAACCAGGATTTTATAATGAGAGATACTTGTATTACTTACTATTTACTATTAATTCCCATATTTATTCTAGAGCCTGATGACCATCTAACAGTAGCCCAGTCACTAAAGAAGGAATTTGACAACCCTGAAACTGCAGACCTGAAGTTTCTAGTGGATGGAAAATACATTCATGTTCATAAAGTTCTTCTCAAAATTAGGTAAGGCACAAACCATATAGTTTAATGTAAACTAAACTGTTTGGTATAGTCCACTGTGCTGAGTAACTACTGCTCAAAATTCTTGACTTATTCTTACAAACTCCCTTTTCTGTCAGCCACGCATTTCACCTGCTATTAATCACTGTTACTCTCTTTTCCTCATTTTCTCGTTGCTTGGAATTACAAAACACGCTACTTACTACCAGCCTTTTCAGCCCTTCCCTCCATCTGATGTGTATCCTCCTTCATTCTACCTAAATGGCCTTGGCCCTAATTTCTAATAAACTTTTTCTGCTGAGGAAAAAGGTCACTTCTTTCTGCTGCCTTCCCAGTAGTTTGAATCATCTTTTCCTCCTTTACATGCTTAGCTTCCTCCACTGGAGTGATTTGAGGGTTTTGTGTTAATTCTTCCCTGCCTTTCCTTCTACAGGACCCTTCAGTTGTTCCAGCGACTTCTGTAGATGCTCTTCAGATTATGTTTTTAATGCTTTATTGTCAGTTTCTTATCCTACTTGTTTTAAACCTTATCAGTGAATTTGAATTTTAAGCTGCCTTCTTTTTTTGTTTTTATACCTTTTTCCAAGTTAACACCGCTTTACAGTGAGATCTGACATACACAGATCTATAGAGTAATCACGTTGTTATTAACATGCAGAGATTAGTTTGTTATTGCTGACACAGTTTCTACTAGGATATTCTAGAGACACTGGCTTGGTTTTCTTCTGTCTCGCTAACTGCTTCTGCTCCATCCTTCTCATTGTTGCAATAGTTTTTTCTCTTTGCTCTTTTCTTTCTCAAAATGCTGAGCTATCTCATCCTGCTTATCACCACTTTCGTCCTACTTTTGCTCCTGAGTTCCATTAGTGATTTCTTGCGTATTACTGAATAAAGTTAAAGATCGTTGTTAATTCTTGCCTGCCCTTTTTTTGGTCTTTTCTGCTCTCCTCTTACTACTTTAGTTACCTGTATTACTATTTTCTTCCCTTTGCTGGTTTCATTGCTTGTACATTTACATTCATGCCTATAGTCCACCCTCTTTGTTTGGAATGCCAAGTTTCCACTTCAAATCTTGTGTATCCCCAAAATGTTTCTGAGCTTCTTTTTCGTGATAATAGAACTATATGTAACTTTTCCTTATTTCTTTTTTCTTGCTCTACTTTTCTCAGATTATATGGCATCCTGGGAGGGAAAGGTGTCTCATTCTAAAATGGATTTAAATGTGTGGCATTATCCAAATAATATACAGGAATAATAAAGCTTCAGGCACAGTCTGTAAAATTAATATTTTCTTTAAGCCTTATAGTCTCATGATGCAACTGGATCAGAGGATAATGTATTTAACATGGTATTTTGCAGCATTCAGCCTGTATGCATTGCAGCATATCATGCTAAATTGTGTATGGACTCTGACACCGGAATAAACGTTATCTAAAATATTAATAAATTACCTCCTCACTAGATCCTGTTGGAGGAAGCAGGTTGAAATGTGAGAACTGTCTAACTTTATTGCAAACTTCATCTATTACAAGCCAGGTAATAAAATTCATAGTTAATGTGTAACATTTAAGAATGACATCAAAACCACATGGACCAACTTTGAAGATATTGTAAGTAGAAATAGAGCCTTCTATAAAATATTAATAACAGAAGTAAAGGGAAATTATGGGTTATATGTATAAGGCTTATAAGCCTTATAAGGCTTAAAGAAATTAACATGTTCAAACCAAGAAATCATGTAGCTAGAGTGTGCGGTTATGTACTTAGTCTGTTATGACTGATTTTTATTTTTTTTTTTACCAACTTCTTGCTGCAGCTTCTCTTTCAAGCTTGTCTTTACAGTATACAATCTTTGTCCATGTTTTGTAGGTGTGAACATTTTCGTTCCATACTGAATAACGATGATGAAATTATAGAAATGAGTGAATTTTCTTATCCTGTTTACCGAGCCTTCCTGGAGTACCTGTATACAGACAACATTAGGCTCCCTCCCGAAGATGCAATAGGTATTTGCCATAAATGGAAATAACTTTAGGTTACTGTTTCTGAAAAGTTCAATGTGTGTGTCATGACAGGGTGAGGAAAGCGGGGCTTTGTTAGTTTTAGTTTTATTAGCACTTAAATCTTGATTTTGGCAGGTGTCAGGAAGAAGGGATGCAGTAGCAGGAAACGTCCAAGGAAAATGAGTGGTGGGGAGACAATAACATCAAAGATGCAAAATGTTCAAGAAGAACTCATTGTTTCTCATATTAAGAACTTTTTTCCTTAAAAAGGCACTAACGCCATCCTAAAATGTTTCTGTTTGAGTAGCTGTGGCGATTTGATCATGAATGAAAAGGAAGCTCTTTCCTGCATGAATTTAAGGGGATGTAAGTCACTAATTGATGCCTGTAATGAGATACAAAACAGTGAACAAGACATCAGAACACTTGCCTAGTAATAAAAGGGTCCCTTTTTTATATGTCTTTTGAGGACCTTTAAAAATGCACGCATCATCTAGGGGAAAAAACATGACAAGTCTTTGATTAATTCAGCCTAAAACAATAGGGTAGCTGATTAATTTTAAAAGAAATGTTTTGCACCAGAATAGTTAAAGCTGTATGAATTTTCACAGGATTGCTAGATTTGGCAACACTGTATAGAGAAAACAGATTGAAAAAGCTTTGCCAGCAAACGATCAAACAAGGCATTTGTGAAGAGAATGCCATTGCTCTTCTTTCCGCCGCTGTCAAATATGAAGCTCAGGTAAGGAGAACTTCTCTTCAGGCAAACAGCTGTTATCTGAGAAGTGGAACTATTTAATATAAACATGACTGCATTTAACTGATGAGGCATGATTACTGCAATTTCCCTTACTGGCTTCCCAGACGTTTGTTTTCCCCTTTTAAAGTTATAAAAAAAATGCAGCTACTAGTGCTTTCTTCCTGGCCCTTTGGCTTGCTTTGCACCTGTGAGTCAGGATTCTTAATCTGCTTCCTGCCTTGTCATCTGGCATGTCACGACATGGAAATTTCTCACTGTCATTTACTTCTCCACCTTTGGATTTTGCATTGCCTGTTCACTTCTGAGTTGGTGTCTGGTACCGCCTTTTACAGGCAGTGGGAACATTTACCTGTAAAGTCCATCCCCATTTACATTTATGCTTCCATAAAAAAATCCACTCTTGCCATGTTGTTTACAATGAATCGTGCTGACACACAACAAATTACCTATTGTTATTCCTGTCGCCATATCCTGTCATCTGGTCTGCCCTTGGCTCTGGAATGTTTCACTAGCACTCAACATCTTATCAGCAGTACTGCAAGCACTTTTTTTGTAAACAGACAAATGTTTTCAAAGATGTTTTCCTTTTCTCAATTTCTTAGTGCTATGCTGATTGTGGAAATAATGATGTGGTGATTTTTATTATTCAAGAAGTCTGTGTGTGTGTTTTAGACTTAGTAGCTGCTGTTATAACTGAGCATCTTAGTTGAGAAGTCCTCATCTTTCTGTTCAAGAATTCTTCTGCTTTACGAGAATAAAATTAATATAGCCAAACAGAAGATTACCTAATAGAAGAGCCAAAATATATAGCTGGTAACAATGTTTTTTAAAAATACTTGGTTTTTTGCTTTTGCCTGGCTGTGAAATGTAGGATGAAGTTTTAAAGGAGGAGAGGCTAGAAGTGCAATATGGTGGACTGATAAACAGTTCCAGGTATAGGAAGCAAGTAGAAAGAAGGGACTGAAATAAAAACTGAGTTAAAAATGTTGCAGTAGTCTGTACTGTATGGAGGCAGCATACTAGATGAGATGAATTAGTGTAGGAGTTGCAAAGAGGAGGCAGAAAGTCAGTGAGTTTTGTAAATTGAAAGAGGGAATAACATCAGATTAGGAGATAATGAGATTATCAGCTGCTGTTTACAAGGCAGTTGTAACCAAGGTATCCACAACGGAAGGCATGAACAGCTGATGAGGCAGAGAGGAATTGTACTTTCAGTGTGTTGTGGCGGTAGAAGCCCAGCATATCAGGGAAGACTGGACAGGAAGGGAGCACCAAATGATTTGAGTCTCCTAACAGCAGTTTTCATTAAAAGTTTACTCTGGAGTTTTTCCTGTTACAAGCTTTTCAACAGTTTTGAACATCTTCAAAAAAGTACCTTTAGTTGACCTGTGTCAGGTGAAGGTAGTAAAACTATCCTGGACAAAGTACTAGAGTTTATAATGGCTGAAACACAATAAAAGGGATTGGCTAGATGACTAAATATATGGTATCTTCCTCTTCCTTCCACGATTCAGTGTTTTATTCCGTATACCTAGTATTCTTTCAAAACATGTAATATTTTAACACGATCATCAGATGATGAATTGGTTCACATGCTGCGGGTGCAGCATGTGACAAACTCAGGAGTGCATTGTTGCCCTCCTCCCTACATCCAAAGTTCAAAAAGCGATATAGTAGAACTGCTTCAGGGAATCACAGCAAAGACTTCCTTATCAAAGACATGGGATAGTCTCTGTCTAAGAAATCATGAGGTAAGCCAGGATCTATTAGCGTACTATATTAATATAGTAAAAATTGGGTTGAGAACTATGTGCAGTGTATCAGAACTTCAGTAGAAAACTGTCCAAAGAAGGATTATGAAAGAGGCCTAATATTTTGGAAGTTTGAAAAGATAGAACTAATTCAATTCTTTGTCATTAAATGTGAACACTGCAAGTGAAAGATTATAGTGCTGTGTCATCTGCCATTAACATATCAAATTAACTGAAGACTGACTTGGCTACTGTATGCATCTGTTAGGATTAAAAATGCTTGAAAATATTTTTTCCTAGCCTCAGAAAATACAGAGTTGCTGCTACAAGTTATTTGAAAGCATATTTCTAATATATACCATAGAAAATTTTAGATTAATCATCTGATATATAACAGAATTAAAAGCCAGTATTTCTTGAAACTGCAAAATTAGTGACCACGATATCTGTGGTCCTCTCCATAGATCAGTACCAGAAAAGGCAGCTGCTGTGCATTTTATTTTAGTGTAAAAGTTCGCATGTTGACTTTAAAGTAACCCAGGTTGACTTTAAAGCAACCCAGGTTCTGGCAGTAGCATTTCAGACATCTGCTGAAACTTAAACTGTCAGTGTCTTTGATCTTCTACATTTTTTTATTTCTTTTTCTATTCTCATTCCTTTTCTTGCTTTCCAGTACTTTTTTATGAGGAATACAGTTTACTTCTGTGCATTGCTGCTACCTTATTTCTTTTTAAAGCATATTTTGTGCTGCTTGGCCTCTGTTAAAGCTTTAGTTACACCTTGACAGGGGCAATAGACTTGAAACATTCAATCTAAGGAAAAGGTTTTAAAGGGAAATGCACAGGCATTCTGCTGAATTTCTTTCTACTATTAATCCCTGGCTGCAATGTTCGTGTAGTTAACATAGAATAAAACTGGCATGGATTAAGACACCTCTTTTTGCTGTAACCCTTGAAGGGTTTATAGCTCATGGATCATACTGCCAATTTAGACTTGCCTTGCTGCTGGCTCCAGCTCTGCTTGCTGCAGAAGGTGATTGGTTTTCCTTCAACAGCAAGTTACTGCATATGAACCAGCAGTTCATATGGGATTGACCCAGTGCATGGAGAGAAGGATTGCTGCTCTTGTGCAGGGTTTGAGTGGGCAAAATTTGCTATGTGAAATCACAGTTGTATGGCTTAAAAGCTTGTACCCGTCCTGTGCTGAATATCTGAACATTCTGTTACAGCAAAACCAGAACAAGACAGAACCATTTCTGCTATCTAGGAATCCCAGTTCCTAGGTTCACCATAAAAGCCGTGTGTATCCTAACATTTAGTTTGTGTTCAGTGAGCATCATCAAATGTTAAATCATATTTTGCTTTTATTTCCAGCAAGACTAGGATATATGCTGTTTTTCACAGGACCACTACTGAATTCAGTGCAGGGAGGAAAAGAAAGGAGTTACTGAGTTGTATGTGGGGAAAGTTGATGGTTTCACTTATTAATAATTTTTCTAATGAGCTCAGCAAATGTGATGGAGTTCTAGAGTTGATTTAGGTAGCTACTCCTGTTTCCTCCTCAGAGAGGGTTTATTGAATAGTTTGTATGAACAAATTTCATCCTATCTAATTTGTGATCTAATCAAACTGATTGGAAAAGGGATTAGTAATGTGAACAACCTGGTATATTCTCTGACAGAATCTCTGACAGATTTGAAACAGAAAAACAGTCATTCACATTACAAATTACCTCAATTTGTTCCTAGGACTTGGAAGAATTTTGCTTCAGATTTTGCATAAACCATTTAACTGTTGTTACACAAACTCAAGGCTTTGCAGAAATGGACCACGACCTCCTGAAAAACTTCATTAGCAAAGCAAGCAGAGTGGGAGCATTCCGAAATTGAGGTCAGTCTACCACCAAGCTGAAGAGCACGTCCTCTTCCCTCCTGAAAAATACTTCTGCTTTGGATAACTTATCCATGGTCAGAACGTGCAAAGGTTTGGAAAGAAAGACTCAGTGTCCATCAGCTTAAGAAAAGTGTAAAAGTCTGCTAATATATAGGTTTTGTAAAGATGGCTAAAGCATAGATGTATGGTGAGAGTTCATTGCCAACGGTCAGAATTTAACAACAAAAATCTAATGCAGTAACTACCCTTTCCCACTTCAAGTCATACAAACTAAGCTATCATTATCTTGTCTGTATTTTTTTCTTTTTTTTTTTTTTGTTTTAAACAACCTGCATTTGGATTTTGTGGGACAGTGACCTGTTTGCTGCTAAAACTTTCATAGTACACTGTTATCACCAAACTGAGTTAATATGCCACAGTGGGCTTCTTTGTGCCTGGTTTATCATCTGGTGAAGAAACAAACTTGTTTTTCTGAACATATGATAAAGTCATAAATTCTTTAGCATAAGAGGCTTTCTGATTGGCAGGAGGACATGTTTCACTTAATGTTTATTTGGAGTGTAAATACATAAACCCTGAAGAGTTTCAGCTGGATATTAGTTTTGAGTTCCTGGCACTCACGTCCATTTTTCTAGACAGAATGAAAAAAAAAAACTTCCTTTCCGTTACACCAAGCACATTCCCTGACACCCCAGTGGGCCAGGAAGCGTTCACAGTCTTTGTCTAGACATGAATTATTGTGCTGTGTGTTCTGGTACTCAGAAAATCATGTGGTTGCTTGTTACCAAGAAAAAGACACCCAAACAAAATCTCAAGGAAAGGGAAGTTCCACTTGAGATTTTTTTTGTTCCTCTCTTGCTATCTATGCCCAGATAGATCATTTTAAGAAAAATGGAAACAAAGATAGTTCTGAAGTGATAAAAATGGGTCTTACAATTAAATCGTAAGAGTGAAACTTGTATTATTTTCCATGTGGCAAAAAGGACACCTTGTCCAAATACATTGTTTCATGTTCTCCTTTGGTCAGTGCTGTGACATGACCACGCCACTTACCTACATGCCTGGTTTAGGTGAGAGGAGTTACCTTCTGGACATGCCCCTCTCTCATCACTGACCATTGAGACTGGATGGCTAAGGTAGAGTAGATGCTTAATTTCTGACTGACTAAAGTGAGTTAAGATGATGATCAGAGTGTTGGAGCACCTCTTCTATGAAGACGGGCTGAGAGAGTTGGGGTTGCTCAGCCTGGAGAAGAGAAGGCACTGGGGAGACCTTGTTGCAGCCTTCCAGTATCTGAAGGGGGCCTACAAGAAAGCTGGAGAGGGACTTTTTACAAGGGCATGTAGCAATAGGAGGAGGGGTAATGGTTTCAAACTGGAAGAGGGGAGAACTAGAATAGGTATTAGGAAGAAATTTTTCACTCTGAGGGTGGTGAGGCACTGGAACAGGTTGCCCAGAGAGGTTGTTGAGGCCCCATCCCTGGAGATGTTAAAGGCCAGGCTGGATGGGGCTTTGAGCAACCTGGTCTAGTGGGAGGTGTCCCTGCCCATGGCAGGGGGGTTGGAACTCGATGATCTTTAAGGTCACTTCCAACTTAAACCATTCTATGATTCCATGATTAGATGAAATCCCATCCAGTGTTGCACAGAGGGAGGTTTGCCCCATTACAGAAGATGCTGAGCCCATGAAGCATTTACTTGAATTTTGTAATAGGCAACTGAATTAACCCTGAGAAATTATTTTTCTTTAAATTTTGACTAGGTGAAGTGGCTTTAAGTGACTTTTAAAGTATTTTACAAACAGAGAAGGCAAGAAGCTGGATGACCAGGCTCAGTACACTAATATAATTAGTCATGTGACCGTCCTTCAGATCCTTGCTGTGCCACAGAATCCTTCAATGACTTTTTCTAATCCTCAAATGTGGTTTTTAAGAACCTAATTCCCTTAAATGATCACAGCTTCATTTCCTCATTTTGAAAGTAGACATAACTGTTCATTATGGTGTTGGAGGATCATTTCTCAGACAATCCTGTTCCTTGAGGAGGAGGAGGAGAAAAAGAAGTGCATCCTTGGAGAAGAAGATGAGGAGTAGTGAGTAGTGCCTCTCTTCACTTCAGTCCCTGCGGGTGTGAGTGGAAGGATGAGACATGCAGACAGCAGAATTTACTTAGGAAGAGGGCTATAAGCAAATCATTTTGGAAAACGATGTGGTAAAATATTATATGTGTTTGAGGTGTTTGCCTCAGACTCACTAGAACTATATTGGATCATCTACTGCTAACAAACTTGTTCTGCCACCCCCTCAGTGATTAGTACAGCTTCCTTCAGCAGCATAAGTCCATACTTCAGCAGCTGTGTCAGTATTTTGTATTCAAACAGAACTGGTCAAAAACTTTCCGGTACATAATGCAGTTTCATCAAAACCACAACTTCCCTGGGGGACAAGATCAGTTTTGATATATTTGTGTTGAAAAGCCTCAGGCACACAGATAGAAGTTAACGCAGACAGTAAAACATATCATGGTAGGGCACAACTTTTCTGCAAACTTTATATGATACAGCCCNGAAAAGCCTCAGGCACACAGATAGAAGTTAACGCAGACAGTAAAACATATCATGGTAGGGCAAACTTTATATGATACAGCCAAGCACTAATTGTACCAAAGCATAGACACAAGGCAGTTCTACGTAAGCCAGGGCTGGGGAATTCCAGATGTTTGGGTTAAGCCAGGGATAACTGGAGTGAAGTCTCTGCCTCTTTCAGTCCTGGGCTCAAGAACTGCCAGATTCACCTGTCAGCATTTTCTTTGCCGTAGAAGCACACAGAAAGGGGGTGTCCCACCACAGCCCAGCCTTCGGTATAGGATCCTGCCCCATGTACACAGCTCTGCACTCGCACACAGCCACTCTCGCTTGGCACTGGAACCAGCTGGGCACCCGTGCCACTTAGCCTTTTGGTCACTTTGCCCTTCCCAAGAAACCTACTATAAAAGGTCACGCTGCATGTTTCAGTTGTTTTACTTAAAGAACCAAACCAAAACTGGAAATGTGAAATGATTGTTTTTAAACATCTGATCAAAACCATTATCTGCTCAGTGAAGAGCGCGGCTCCCTGGAGACACCGCTCCGTGGAGTGATGGCATTGGAGAGCGGTACCACTCCTGAGCTGGCCCAAGTTCGTAACACAGTAGTTCAACAACTACTGTAGTCAAAGTGGCCTGCATTTTTAGCCAGGCATCTTTGGCTTAATATAACCAATAATGCCATTTTCTTTTCAAGTTATTTCCTTTCTGCTTATAATTTCCAACCTAGTGTACACATTAAAGCCTAATTGCAATTTCAGAGCAATTGACAAAGCCTGTAATTTTGAGAAAAAGTATCTCTGGAGTGAATGAGGGTAAGTCTAAAGATCCGATGTGTCAGTGGTGGCTTGTTATTCATGCAATATGCCTCATCTGCCCTGGATGGGATAACGTTACATTCATAGACACATTTATTTATTTTATTTTATTTTTTTTACTTTAATTGCATGCACTTTCCTTGGCACTTAAAGGTCGATGTTTAAAAAAACATACTGGCATAGGTGGTTAAATGTGGATGCATGTATGTAATTATGTGCTTGAAACACAATTGTAGGACATTTTAGAAGAAATTAGGGATGCATTGTACCATAGAGAGATGGTCTGCAGCAAGCTTATGTTTGTGGATCTTGCATGTTAAATACTTCATAAAGTATTTAAGTATGTAGGTATTGTTCTGTTTTAGGACACCACAGACAAAAAGGTATTTGTTAAAAAGTGAAAATAAGGTCAAGCATAAGCTGTATCTGGGGGTTAAATAAAGAGGGATGTTCCAACTTTGCAGAAAGGGAACCAGGTAAATAACTTTCTCAATCAAATGGCATTTGAAAGAAAAAAAAAAAGACGACAGAGGGTCATTTAAAGGTGAAGTTGCTGAAGCCAAGAGCCAGCATCGCACTGTCATCTAGTACCCACCTGTAGAGTTTTGTTACAATGCCTGATAACTATGTGAACTGCTGGTTTTATACGATATGAACAATTTCCATGAGTTTTCCTTGTAAAACAAAGCATTTATGTACCCCATAGAGGCAGGACTCATTGGCTGCCACCTAAGGATGTAGGAAGTTTACAGCCTGAACATAAAATTATGTTTTGATTTCTTGTTTCTTTATAAACTTGCCTGATTTAAATAGACCATTAATAAAAATGCCATATTTAAAATGTATGAGTGGGATTTTTTTCCTTTCTTTTCAGTAAAAGTGAAGAAGGTCTGACACTTGTAAACTGAGTTGGCTGTGTAGTTGGTGGGGGAAAAAAAGAAATAAAACAGAGATAATATTTCAGAGAGATATTTTTAAGACTGTTTGTGTTCTTCAGGAAATAACTACCACCAGATAAAGTATTTGTAAGCAGAATGGAAACGGAGTCTGCAAAAAAAAGAGCTGGAGAATTTGCCTAAGTGTATTTCTACCTTTCAATGAAATTAATGCCCTAGTCACTTCATGATTAATAAAATTGTCCTCAAACCACCAAGAACTGTTTCTGAAGCAAATGTACATTATAACCAGTGTCCTTGTTACCTTTTATAATATTTCAGCTGGTACTTTACACCAGCATCACACAGCCATCATCTTCTCCAGCAGTTTCACATTTGGCAGAGATGTCTTCCTGCAGCCACTCCTCTACCTGAGAACACGCAGTGTACATGTTCTGTGACACAGAAGAACAAACAGCATGTGGAGAAGAGGCTGGGAGGCAGCTCAACCATCCCCAGATGGCCACACGGCCAAGCCAACAGGTCATACTCCTCTTAGCCTCAATGGAGAGAAACAGCCCTTGAGATGCATTTCGAATGACCTCATTTTACACGTAACAGCTTTGGTAGAGACAAGGTTTCCCCACAAACGCACATATCTCCACTGTGCTGAGGAGAGTTTGATCAGTGGTGCAATCCTCACCATCAGGCACCTGAAATGCCTGTCCCGTTTTCTCTCCAACTCTGCTCCTCTGAATTCTAATTTTCTTTTTTTCCTGAAACAGTTTCAGTATTCTAACCCATTCTGACTACAACAAGGTCTTGCTGGAAGAAAGGTACTCCCAAACACAGTAAGATTTCCAAATCTGACAAAAAGCCTTTATTTGCACATGTATCTGCTTAAAAATAAAAACTCTGAAAATGTGTTTTCAGAAGGGGCAGGGACTGGCAAGTCAGCCGGTGCACTTTGTGCTCTAATCATTGCCATGAACTCTGAAGCTATAAATAGCTCTGCAAGTTCAGCAGAGTCATGAGTCACAGGCACCTACGGACCCCGATAAAGTGAGGACAGGGAGCTGCAAGGCTGACGCCTGCAGCCAGACACCCAGCCCAGAAAGCCACAGTGCTTACATGGGTTTTTTGACATCCCGGGCTGTTTTCAACAGCTCTGAAAGCAAAAGAATCGATGATGAAAAGCAGGGTGGTGAAATGATGGGAACGCTTCTAAAGGCGGACACCAGCTTCTCGGAACAACTGCCTCAAGCACCTCTGACCTCTGCTTGTACCAGCTGCAGAATCACAGTGGAAGCGTGATACAGCCGGACATCACTGCCATATGAAGTCACCTTCCCATCTAATAAAAGAAAATTACCAACTACCAATCTTTTAAAAGCTATTTTATTTATCTTGAAAGGAGAGAAACTGATTAGTTGTATAAAATATTATCATACATTTGATGTAAAGCCTTCAGTCTCTTTGAACAAAAAAATACGTTGTCACAGTAAAGAAATAACAGATCTGCTTAGGTACTGGACTCTGTAATGTCACCCCTCTGGCCAAAGGATCATGGAAGAACTTCAACGGCTGTAAAGGAGCTTACAGTCAGCGTACCCCAATGCTAACATACATTCTGTCTGTAAAACTGCAAAAAGTGAGAAAATAAACATAAGGTACTCTAACATTTCTGTACATTTTTCAGGAAGAAAGTTGAAGCCATGTTGATACTAAAAAAATAACTCAATTTCATTTTAAAATTCATTCACAAATCAGTGTGCTGTTCATAGAATTTTTGGCAGCTCTGGCATTAGCTTCCGTTCAACGCAAGAACTGATCGTTATGTACTAGTGTAAGTATTCAGGTTCAGCTAAACCATTTCTAAATAAGCTACCCAGAGAAGATGTGGTTTTTAAAATGTTTGTGTAATGAATAGCGTGCTTTTTTACTATAACTGTTTTAATTTAAGTAGCTGTGAAAGCTAAATTTCATTAAAATGGGTAACGTTAAAGTAGGACTTCATTTATTTACTGAAATCTTAATCCACTGGAAGTAAAACATGTGCTTTCCTTAACTGGGTATTTTGCAAAGCCTTTATCATTGCAAGAAAAATTCCAGTATCTGAATCAGTAACTTCCAAAAAAGTTTTGGGGGTTAGGTGTTTTTTTGTTGTTTGTTTGGTTGTTGTTTTTTTTTTTTATGTAGTTGTAACAGTTCACAAGTTGCCTATTAAATTCTGCCTTTTCAGTAAAATAAGGCAGACTGATTTTCCCAACGTGGGCTCGTCAAGTTCGGCTTTTGTGCAGCAGCTGTAGGAAGTGCAATGGGAGGTGCCCGGTGCTTTTAGAGACCACCTACTCTTAGCTGGAACCCAACTGGAGCCATGCGGCTTTCAGCTACGGGAAGCAGGTTTGGTGCCCGTTTCTCAAGCTATTTGGCCTGGCTACAGTGAGGTCAAAATTTGAAGAAATCAAAAAAATTCTATGTTATTAGAATTTTTGAAGTCTTATGTGTACCAGGTGGGATGTACGTTTGGGGTTCTTTTTTTCTTAATAGTGAGATTTTCCAAGATAAGAAAGTGCACATACATCAAGTACTCTGCACATGGGAAGAAGCTTCAGCTTCTGGGAGGAATCTCTGTGGGATTCATATTCCATGAAATTCAAACTGGTGGACAGTGTAGCCGCCCTCCCAAATTACACTGGGGTGAGAACCCGGGAAAGAAAACTACAAAACGCTAAGTATTGGTTTCAGTAGTACGGCTACAAAATGAGTTCGCTTTGAATTCAGGTTGGACTTCTGACATGAGGCCCTGACTCTGCAAGGTCAATGACTGCTGTGCAGTTTAAGTTAATGGGAATTTGATGCGCTAATTATATACAGAGACAGAAATCTTTGCAGTATCTGGCCCCTCATTTTCAAAATTTGCAAGTAATAAAAATCTAAAAAATGAAAGCTAAGAAACAAAATTAGTGCATTTCAAATCATTCTAGCTAACATTTTTGTCTTTAGACAGCAAAATTCAATCGAAGTAGACTGAATTAGCTTAAATCAGTAATGCTGCAATAGGAAACTAAAACACCTTCCAAGTCTGTTTTTAAAATACTCAAAAAAATATATAAATTAAACTCAGTGGCTTACGTTGTATATATGCTACATCAAAAGGCAAAGTATCATGAAAACAAGTTTTTAAAAGTCCAAATGCTTTCAACTAGCAGTTCGGAATAAAAAGCAACTAAAAAAGCAACTCAGTTAATGAAGGCTGTAAGACAAAAACAATCTAGGAGGGCCTGCAGTGCAGCCCCTGGTCCTGAGAAGAATCTCACTTTTCTTCACTGGCTGAGGTATCATTTCCATCGTTCAGTTTCTGCTTTTGCATTCTTGTTCGAGTAGATGCTAAAAAAAAAAAGGGTAAGAATGAAATTAAATACTGTCTTCAGAATTACTTTGGACGTGATTATTTATTGTAAAAATTTGTAATGGCACAAGGAATAGAAGTACAATATTCTAAATAAAACAAATCCCTCATTTTAAAATAAACAGTTCTGAGTTGCTTCAGCAATTCTTGCTCGATCTCACACATGTTAAGAAATTCATTCCCCCTGTTCGCTCAAGTTCTCATGGCTTCTGTACCCTCACTTTGTCTGTTTTCATCCTCAGGGTGGGCAGGTGGACTGCATCACCTCGGCATCTCGTCTCCTTGCCAGGCAGATGCTACAGCTGAGCAGTCCCCCCATCCCAGAGCCAGCCTGCCCAGTAAGTGCCCTTTTCCCCCAGTGACACACTCTTAACACAACTGGACATGAGACAGAACATCCCTTCTTAACCTCTGCCACAAGTAAACACTGAAACATTTTCCCTACTCTAAAATAAAGGAGAGGTGCCTGGATCCATACTCATTCCTATCGTGATGAGGAAATACTTGCTAGGTGAGAATTTTGAATGGGTAAATCCGCTCAGCCGCAGAGCTGAGACTCTACCAGAGAGTGAGAATGCCGGGTCAGACCCACTGCGTTCCTTCTCAGGAGTGGGAAATACAACTGGGATGTGGGGATGGGGCCGTTTTGCCTTTCATGAGCTACATTTGACTTTCATTTGAAAAACAGAAAAGCGATCCCATAAAATCTGAAAGAAATGCTGATCCGCAGTAGAAGAAAAAGCAGTCTCAGGCATTTTAGTATAAAAGACAGCAAAGCAACAATTTTTCTGTGTATATAATTTTCCTTTACTACACTGTAATCAACTAAAAAGGTGTTCTGGTCAACTAAATGCTGCTGCCAATTACTACTGATTTCTACCTGCAAGCTCTCAGCTAAGGGTCTGTCATTACAACAAATAGGGAAGCCTTGGCGAGCATTTAATTCAATTTCAAGAATTCTAGTGTTTAGGAAGAATGTGTCATGCTCATTTTCTTATTCACATGTAATATAGCATCTTCTATGCTGCTGTGCCATTTAACATCCTCAAAAAGGCTTTTGAGGATTTCCATTTTCTAACCTGCATTTTCAAGATGAAGTGGTGCAAGTACGAAAAACTAAGCAAGTTACCGAAATGACATCAGTGTTGAGCAATGTTTTTATCTGAGTGGCCACAAACTGCTTTTTCCGAGGCACTCACTGCTGTGCAGTTAATGAAAAAAATAATACTCACTCATTTCTGCAAGCTTTTGTTGGAACTTGGACTCCTGGGGTAGGTGTTTGCTGCAGAGAGAAAGCAGATGGTTAAGCAAAAGTTAAAAAAAAAAAAAAAGCCCCTTTTTATCCTCATAACCTAACTTTAAAACAAGGTTAGTTCATTTCACTGCTATCGCCTTCTCTTACAAAGATGCAAACTCTTTTTTGTCCACACTGAACTCGAGAGTTGCTTGATTTCTCATATGTCTAAAAAAAAAAAATTGGGGGTTTGTTTTTTAAAAGACTGACTAAAGACAACAGCACAGCTCAGCACTCAGCAGTAACACTGAGATGCTGGATGCATAAGCACTGAATAAATCCTTGCTTCTGACATCAAAGCGTCTAATTGAGACGTATTATGGTACCATCTCCCATTTAATATATTTACTAAAGTTCACAAAAGAACAGAAGTCGGGATGTCAGGAAGAAGTTAGGACGGAAGGCCCTGGGAACCAAATATATGTAAGATTACAGAAAAGCCAAGAACAATCTCTCACCTTCCATCTGCTTCATCTTGCCCTTCTATATCAAAGCGCAGCCTCTTCAGTGGCTTAGGAGCAGCGCTTCCTTCTGCGCTGCGTTTTAGCTGGCAGTCACTGTTGCACACCATCTGGTTTATTTTTTGAAACTTTTCAGAAGCCTGAAACGACAAGAAAACAAGGAAAGAATTGCCTATAAATCCTAAAAGTACTCAAATTTTCCGGTTCGTCCACTAATAAAAAAAATAAATATATCAGGAATTTTAGAATTCTGCAGTTTAAAGAACTCTATCTTCTTTCAAAGCAACTAAAATAAAATGCAAGAAATTTAAAAGTGAGGTCTAGATATTTGAAAGAAGTTAACAGGACGCCCCTGTAATATTTGTGCTTATAGATTCCATAATATACCACGTTAAATTAGAGACATTTAACTGGCCAGTTCGACAGGTGTCAGCAAGGTATCTCCATTCCTCCAAAAGTTACACGTATTCAAGACCAGACATTAAAAATGTTAAAACTCACCCCAAATGATTCACCAATCGACACCAAAATTCTGCCAAATGAAGAAGAGAAGTATTTAAGATTAAGCTACATTTAACAATGATAGAAGAATGCACTAATTTGCACAGCTTAGCATAAGACATTAACAAAGTCTCTTCCCCTCTCTCTGCATTTATAGTGCAAATCCATACTACACTTTACTGTGTTGAGACTGTTCACGTTTCTATTTGGGCCACTGAATGCTGAATCACCAAATCAACCGTACCACACAGATAGAAAAGAAACTGTGGCTTGAAAGAATCAGAGGCCCCCACAGTCTGTCCCTTATCATCAGGAAGACGCTTCCATGCTGGGTACCCAGATAATCATCCTTTCATCGTTACATTTAGGTGTTTGCTAATCAAAACCATGCAGGACTTCAACCTAAAATATACAATAATATTTTAACTTTTGTACACAGTGGCCCAGATGCAATGGGGCTCACTTGATCCTACTTTGAAAAACCCACTGGAGACTTGCGCATCTGCTGTCATCCTCATCTGCTAAGAACTAGTGACCAACAGTTTGAAATGTTCTGCTCAGTCAACTAAATACTCTAAACCATTTTGTTCCAAAAGAGTATTTTCTCTTTAAACAGATGTACAAAGCTCATCTATGTTTTTCCAGAAGTGTGATCCAGACTCAAAGCCAACAACATTTAAACAACTAGGTCAGAAACCCCCTCTTGTATGTGACTATTCTAAAAAAAAAAAAAAAAAAACAAACCAAAAACCAAAAAACAAACCAAGCAAAAAACCCAAACAAAAAAACCCCACACAAAATAAACCCCAATCTCCTTGAGCACACTGACTCAACTGAAACAAAAAAAGAGCTCAAAGATGAATAAAGATTCCAAATACAGGACACAAACTTTTAACCAGAAAAGATATAATAACCACAGACTACTGACAAACTAGACTGTGCAGTTTTCTAGTTTGCTTCCACTAAAATCCCTGAAATTCCTTTAATTTAGTCAAAGAAATGCTTGTCAACAACCTACCTAGACCTTGGAGTCATCTTTGTGGGCGACTGAAACCCATCGGAGAATTTGTATGGGCTCTTCAAGGGTGAGATGTAGATGTTATTGCCAGCAGGGACACGCCGAGGAGAGTTGGAAAACTGGTAAGGGCTGCGAGGAATGTGTGGGATAGGTGACAGAGTGGGAGGCTATAAAAATAATAAAATAATCAGAAGGTTTTATTGTCTCTATATTCCTAGTCTATTAGATAATTAATACTAAACACAACTAGGAGCTTACCCTGTTGGAGGCGTACTGTAAAATGTTCGTTTTCAGCTTCTGCATAAACACTAAGTTGTAGAAGACTATAATGGAGTCGTACTGTTCCTCCCTGATAAGAACACGTTTGAAAGTCTACGGAGGGTGAGAAAATCATACACAGTAAAAAAAAGATAATTTTACATTTGCCAAACTCAAAGCCATTCAAAAAATCTGTGTTAGATACGAGCTAAGATGGCACGTGTATTGTATGCAAGCCATTGTAACTACTATTTAGGACTGTTTTAAATTGTTTCTTTCTTCCAAACATGTATGAACATCAGTAGAGGCACCTACTTAATTAACTGGCAAAGCCCCTTAGTGCGAACACAGTTCATCAGTACTTTTACATCTTCCAAATTTAAGCTTTCACACATACAATTGTCAAAAAAAGGCTTTGCTACTGTGCACACCTTGCAAGGCTAAAAAAAATTAATTACCGACCTGATGTGAATAAAATAGTTCTTTAGGCTTGGAGACAGAAGTCTGGAGTTTAGCCAAGATGCACAAATACACTATGAGAAATTCTGCTACTAAAAGGATGCCTGCAGTTCAATTAACTGCCTGATTGTTTGATTTTGTATTGATTTAATTATCATTTTGTGCAAAGATTTAAGTACAGTAAGGCCTTTACAAAGAAAGGAACTTCTTAGTGTCAGAATTAAACCCGCAACTTTAATCCATACATACCTGTTTGATATATAACCATACATATCTATTTGATATCTTATTTCTATTGAAAGCTTCTACAGAAAGTTATCTGCTTATGTCCCCTTAATGCTAAGTTAGGTAACTCTTAAAAGAACTTGGGTTGTCTTTGAAAATCCTGTTAGAACTAGACCTGAATTTTTCATCTCGTCTCCAAATAGACTCATATCCCATTATTTAGTATCTTTAAGTAAAAAAAGTGGAATGAAGTTTGCTTTCTGAGGAGAGATGTTTAAAGAGACATTTAGTATTAGAGACAGTTTTCTCCTCCATAAAATGGAGATACAGTGAAGCAGAAGTTTTCTTTTGTATGTTCAGATGTAGTTTGGCTGTTCTTTTTTTTGTTTTAGACAAACAGAGAGAAACAATTAGTTTATAACATGTTTATAGACGGATAACATTAAAGAATCTCCATACCTCTTGGTTTGTGTTGGGAAGCTCCTTGTATGCCGAAACTATTATTTTAAATCGAAGATCTACATTCTTTACTTTGCATATGCCATACATGGAACACATCATGATCTGTTAAAGAAACAAGACAACTGGAAATGAGAAAGTTAATTCAGCTTCTCCATTTCAAATTAAGAAATCAATTAAGCTTTCTAGTGCTGATTGTGCTCTGTAAACTAGCACGCAACGCAACTTCATAAGAACTTCCAGAATAAAAGTCAACTACTGTTCCCTCCACTTCTCTATGACAATCAACTAATTGGAGCTGATGGTATCTTCTCAAACTCATTTCACATGCTGCAATTTTAGAGCAGAATAACAAAACATTTATCAGCCACACACATTGTCTTCCCAAAGAAAATCAGTATTTTTTTATGCAAATTATTAGAAAATTTGGTGTGTCTTCATTATTTTGAAAATAGCCATAAACAGTATTTGAAGACCCCATAGTAAGTAACTGCCAGTACTTAAAAAAACTGAGATGGTAGACTTAACTCCAATTTCATTTTTCCTTTGAGTGGCCAATAAAGAAATAATCATAGAATCATAGAATCATAGAATGGTTTAGGTTGGAAAGGACCTTGAAGATCATCGAGTTCCAACCCCCCTGCCATAGGCAGGGACACCTCCCACTAGACCAGGTTGCCCAAGGCCACGTCCAGCCTGGCCTTGAACACCTCCAGGGATGGGGACTCAACAACCTCTCTGGGCAACCTGTTCCAGTGCCTCACCACCCTCAAAGTGAAAAACTTCTTCCTAATGTTCAATCTAAACCTGCCCTCTTCCAGTTTGAAGCCATTCCCCCTTGTCCTGTCACTACATGCCCTAGTAAAAAGTCCTTCCCCAGCTCTCCTGTAGGCCCCCTTTAGGTACTGAAAGGCCGCAATAAGATCTCCGCGGAGCCTTCTCTTCTCCAGGCTGAACAGCCCCAACTCCTTCAGCCTCTCCTCATAGGAGAGGTGCTCCAGCCCTCGGATCATCCTCGTGGCCCTCCTCTGGACACGCTCCAACAGGTCCATGTCCTTCTTATGTTGGGGACTCCAGAGCTGGACGCAGTACTCCAGGTGGGGTCTCACGAGAGTGGAGTAGAGGGGCAGAATCACCTCCCTCGCCCTGCTGGCCACACTTCTTTTGATGCAGCCCAGGATGCGGTTGGCCTTCTGGGCTGCGATCGCACATTGCTGGCTCATGTTGAGCTTCTCGTCGATCAGCACACCCAGGTCCTTCTCCTCAGTGCTGCTCTCCAGCCATTCCCCGCCCAACCTGTAATTGTGCTTGGGATTGCCCCGACCTAGATGTAAGACCTTGCATTTGGCCTTATTGAACTGCATGAGGTTGGCTTGGGCCCACCTCTCCAGCCTGTCCAGGTCCCTCTGGATGGCATCCCTCCCTTCCAGCGTGTCTACCTCGCCAAACAGCTTGGTATCATCGGCAAACTTGCTGAGGGTGGATAATAATTTCTAATGGCTAAAGAATGTATAAGGAACATTTCATTCAGGAAAGTATTTTTAAAAATTTTAAACTTTTTTGTTAAATGTTACCTGGTCCAAGTGCCTGTCTCTCATAAGTTCATACTCATTTTGCAGCGTGTGCTGGAAGAGGGTCCAGATCAAGGGTTCCAGGTCAGGATGTTCAGAGAGAAGACGAAAGAACAGGGTACGTAGTCGAAGATAGGCCAGTAGATACACTTCAGAGACAGAGAAGAAAAATAAACTGAAATCGTAATAATAGGGGTATACAAAATAAAAGGAACACAATGGAGGACGGACAGCAATTGAACGTTCTCCATCTCCCACTACAAAGAGTATGAGCCAAAGGAAGGTAGTAGAAACCAGGTTCAAAATAAATGGAAAGGATACTTCATACAACAGGCAGTGGACACACAGAAGTCCACACCAAACAATGCTGCTCACGTATGTCCATGTCGATTAAAAAAGAGTCTAAACAAGTATTTGGAATGTGAATCTACTAAGCAGACACATCTCAAAAGGCTCAGGAAAAACCCCGAGCTGGCAAAAGTCAAAGCTTGGGAAAGCATTCAGGGGAAGCACCATATATATTTGCCTGGTTCTTAAGCTTTCCATGACATCTATTTATGGTCACTGCTGGAAAAAGAACGGTATGATAGAAGAACCCTCCATCTGAGCCCATATGGCCATTCTTACAACCTGTAGGTAAGTTTTCAGTTCGAACTTGCAGTGTGTAAAGTGCACGCATTAACCTGCTGGCACTGTTTTACTGTTTCTCCAGAGGCAGCTGAGGGTTTGCACCGTGTTTACTACAGATTCTATTATAACCTTTTAAGAAATGTTGAGCTCCAAAATCCAAAAGAGGATAAATAACAAGAGATAACTTTGCAATTTCAGCATATACAGAAGTAACAAACCTTTTTTGTAGAACAGAGAGAGGGAGGTAGATTTCTGTGGTTTCTGTGTTTGGGGGGTCACAGCTGGCTGAGCATCTGGAGTGGAAGTACCACTTGCATGAGGTCCAGATGCTTTCTTCTTCGGAGATCTCACAGGAGAAAGATAGCTGGAGATTCAACATATATTAAGCACTTAACACCACAGGATAAAGGAACAATTTTTTATGAATAATACTTGCAGGAACTCTTCCCTCTTCTCCCATTAAAGGAAATTAATCGCTACCATAACCTGTTATTCCCATATGAGGAATTAAAAATTCAAGTTATTGATTAAATACCTGATAAAAAGACTTATTTATTCCTAGGCAAGTAAGATAACAGTTTGCAAGTACAAGTTTGATAGGGCTTGGAAAAAAATATTTGAGAATTTGATTTAGCTAAATTTACACCTATAATAAGCAGCAGCAAATACAACAGTCCAACATAACTGAAGTACCAAGCCTAACAAGCAGGAGAACAGAATACAAGTGGATTCAAATATTAAGGGCAATATTAACTTCACATTTTACTAGACCTCAAGCACGCATGCCACTTACAGGTCTGCTGCAGTGTGATTATGTTGGAGAGGCAGATTGAGAGTGGAAGTGGGCTCAGGCTGATCAGTTTGGCCTTCTCGTTCTTTTGACTGCTTGATAAGATCGAACAGAGGTGACCCCTAGAGAAATGACAGTAACAGTACATTTCACTGAGAATAGACAACCACACCGGATGGATTTTGTTCCCTCTTCTCTAAAAACCCCCAAAACATGATCCTAAACAGAACATTAATGCTTTGAAATACTTCACAATGCTCATATTTTGCCAGATAAATTTTAGCTATTTAACTGACAAACTTTAACCATTAAATACACCACTTTTTCTGTTTCAATAGTGGTCCATTAGATATAGGCCAACTGCAGAGTTGAGACATAGTTGTATTGTACAGTCTCCTATTAAATAGCCATTCTGAAAAGAGGAGCAAACAATACAAGAAAATACATAAAAGGTCACATGAGAAAAAAAAAAAACCAACACAAACCAAAACCAAAATAAAAACTCACTGGTAACTGACAGTTACAGCTGTACCTAGTGTCAATCCATTTCTGCTACAACATCTACCCAATATTTTACATATGATACTATACAAAACACAGTCATAACTCATCTAACTGCACTGGGGATTATTTTGATCTCTGCAGGACTATGTTCCAGAGCTATCTCTGACAAGAGTTATAGTCACTCTGGATGCGTTAAGTCTCTGCCCTCATGCCCAAAAACAAAACCCATTTTGATTTTAGGTCAATTATCAGTACGTTAGGCAAGGAAGCTGGAATAAGTCTGAACCTACTAAGAGCTTGAGGTATGAGGCGACGCAGAAAGGATGTACACGGAATGGAGAAGGTTTTGGCTGAAGCAACATTAGTATTACTGCTGACATTAGTAATAATGGCAGTCTTGCAGAAACAAAATCTTGGGCTTTTGCTGCTTGTGTGTCATGTACAGAGTAGAATTATGCTGAGACAGCAAGACTGCATGGGAAAACATTTTAGCACCGTATTTATAATTAATTTTGAAAACACAGGGTTGCTGGCTTCTGTTTTTTTTATTTTCTTTCAACAGGAGACTCATCCTTCAGCATAATGTTGCCTTCCAACAGTGCAGCATCAGAACTCCAGAAGCAACAGAAGAAGGTTTGATTAGCAAGTATCTGCCTTCTCAGGGGGAAAGCAGTGTCCATAAGACTGGGAATGAAGTGGGAAGAACCAAACATTCAGCATTTTCCTCCAAATGATCTCCCAAAAGACAGCAGTAAAAATCAATCAGCTCAACACTTTGTACATAATGCACTGTCCAATTGTCTGAGGTTTATTTGATCCTACAAATGCATGTTACTAATATTAAAATGCGATGGCAGAGATAACGAATCTGTAGCTACAATAACAAACAGGAGCACAGCACACATGTAAAGCAAACTTCATCACCCTGGCTAAGGCACTAAGAAAAGGCCTAGAAAAACTAGGGTAGATTTACTAGAATTAAAACTAGCATTAAGACTTTCCTCATTTAGCCTTATTTCTAAAAAAAAAAGAACACTTTTCATGTGAAATGCATCAACTGAAACTTCAGAGTAAGAAGACGAGAGTGACTTGAGATTTACAATTTCTCACATTGTGTAATTTTTAAATTACAATTCTGGCAATACAGGAACTGTTCCATCCATAACAGAAAAACATTGGTTACTGACTCATAACCACATAGTTATTTCTCCATCATTTCTCAACCAGATCAGCTCTTGGGTTGGTTTGCATCATCTTTCCCTGGACTTAGGAGTGCATGCACTTGCCATTCGCTTCTTTCAGCTCTTTGCTGGAAATGCAGAGACATGATGTTCTCCATTTCTCATTCTTCCGGCCATTTGGCCTCTTCCTTTTTATTATTCCCACCAGTGTTTCGCTAGGCTCTGAAGAATCAAAGTTTCTTTCCCAGAGCAATCACTAATTCACTCCTGAAACATTTCTTCCTTCCTTGACTAAGAGTGAATCCCCACTTCATTCATTTCACATTTTAGCTATTAATGACTGGGAAAGTATTGTTTTTAGTGAAGCATCAGTAGAAGGAAGAGGGGTTGATAAAGGGGAATGAGAGGTCAAGAAACAGAAGCAAAAGTTACTATTTTTGAAGTTAGTGCTCGAGATCAGCAGTTCCAGGTCTTCTCTCAACCCTGCTCTGATTTTCACGACACAGAGTGCGATTTCATTAGATAAGGTGAGGGGACACAGCAGCTTGCTACCTACGGAAGGGACCTGCCTACTTCTGCACCCTTTCCACCCCTCCTCTTCTACTTGCCAGCCTTGACGATCAGTCAACCTTCACATCGGTCAATTTGATGCACTGAACTAGCAGAAAGTTAACAGAAAAAGCAAAACCAGATTTAAGCCAGCTCTGCAGAGAATCACTAGCAGAGCCAGAACAGGCATTAAGGAAAGTCAGAGCAGCAACACCACGAAGGTTGGGAGCAAAGCAGGAAATGGGTAGTCCGAGATGTCCCGCGTTTACTGACAACAATCTGTTCAATCAGCTGACTGGCGTGCAAAACCTCACCCTACAGAAATTTATGAAACCTACTGCTGCTTGCCATCAGTTAGCAGAAATACAGTTACCAAGAGGATATTCTTTGTGTAGACACATCTACTTATAGAGACCAAGTAGCAACACGCAGCGAGTCCAATACATCTTTTTGGGCTCCCTTAAATGCTAACTGACACTGTAGTTAAAAATGTGTCAGGATAAACAGAGTGTCTGTCACCCAGCTGGCCCCCAGCAGTGCAGACCAGCCAGCACCAGCGATGGAGGGATGTGTGAAACCACTGACTCAACACATGCCCTTGAGCAAATCGTGGTCGCGTTGCCTACTCCGACTGCAGGAACTTTGTTAGTGCTGCAGTTCCACGAGCAGCAGGAAGAGTTTATTTAATTTTCAGACCTGGTGAAATTTAAGGAGGCCATTCTTCAGATCACAATTTCCACCTTACAGCTGAGAGGACTTTAGATGAAGTCCTCTGTGCACTCTTCCCAGGGACCTCTACCACTCTCACTGGTAGCTTTCCAAATGCGCAGCCACATAGTTGGGGAAGAGAAGTAGGTGTTACGCTGATAAGACTGGTGCCTTGCAAAAAAACCCAAGTATACTACAATGTAGAAATACACAGAGATGAGATTTCTCAAATGCATCTACCCCCTACACTGCAAAATTGGTGGGTTTAATTACAACCTTGCCTCTTTTCTTTATATTTAAACATGAAAAAGACTTCTTTTTGAATCTGAATCTGAAGCGCAATCTGCAGCTTGCAGGGAGTTTTCAAGGTTATCAGGGCAAACTCTCTTTGGTTTTAGTCCCACTACTCGGTATTCAACAACCTACCTCTCGCTCAAATAATCAAAATATAATGTCATTAACCAGCCAATTGCCAGTCCTCTAAGTAATAGCCACAAAAGAACTTTAACCCCCAGGTCCAGCTTTATCGAATAGAAATGTTTATCAGTAACTTGTTTCAAAAGCAACATTATTCACACTATCTGTTACAAATTTTATATTGCTTTTTAAAGCTTTTAAGCAGCACTTTGGGTTAACAGGTCACCTCCAATGCATTCCTTTCACACGAAAGGAGTTTTGCCGTTTTTACTTTAATTTAAAGCTCAGTGATTAATGTTACTAGCTACGTCAACAGAATACATTTTATTAATCAAGTGAAATGCTGCTTTTCATCTGAGACTTCCCTGTGATGGCTAGAGAGGCCCCATTTTATTAGTCCAAAAAGGGAGAAAGCAATTAAGGCCTAAAATTTCTCAGGGTCAAACAGCCACTGGCATCAGAATGAAGAATAAGAATGAATTCGACTCGGTCCTCTCTCACACTACCCAGGGCTAAGTATAACTCTGCAATGCTAAAGTTTGTGAATTAAGCAGGGCTTCGTTAAGTGAGCTTCTGCAGGATCCTCCCCTGCAGCAACACCTGCATCATGAGCATCTGCAGTGATTTTTCCCCAATCTGAAAGCTCCTTTTATGGACAAAACAGGCAGAATTTCTTGTTGGCTAATCTTTATTTGGCTATGGTGAAACTACAGGACACACAGGTGCTTCCCAGCTTCCTGATCTTTACATCAGCTCCGTTCCAACAACATGTTTACCTGGACTTTGGTTTCTATGAAAAGATTAAACAAAAGACTTAAATCCTTAAATACGGGGAACAGCTACCCTGGGGTTTGGGTGTACTCCACTGACTACAGAGGAAGTCCCTCAGCTGCTTTACTCTCAGCAGCGCTAATTAGCAATTCACAGTATTTTAAAAACTGCTTTTGTCTTTTTCTATTGCTTTATGTTTTTATTCTTTATAATAATTTCCTAATCGATTTTTAGGTTTTAGTTATTTGTCCACAATAAACTTTAATGCAGTGTTTATCTCAATGCCAAGTTTTCTTGGGTTTATTTTG
>VUYV01000348.1:0-44490 GCA_008711295.1 Anarhynchus alexandrinus | reverse complement strand
TTGTTGTTTGGTTTGTTTTTTTTTTTTAAATAGTCAACACCACCTCAAATCATTAAATCAGTCAATACAATACATGGCATTAAGAAATATTCTTCTTCATAATATGCTAAAAGATGGCTGTGATTTTGCAAGGCAAGAGAAACCCTATTTAGAATTGACAGGTTTGGAAAGGAAGTTGCAAGGACTGGATCAGGGCGAGCTACTTCCACCCTTCTTTCCCATAACAGAACTGCACGCCCAGAAAGTTAACTTTTACTTGTAACTGTATTTTCAGAAGCTTCACGTGACAATTAGTATTCAGAATTCTGAAATAATTTAGGCCTGCCAAACCAAAATATATTTCACAGTCTAAATTTAAATAGTATTTGCCATGAAAAACCAAAAAGATTAAGTACCATATTTTAATTTCATACACGAGTTCTGTTACATAAATTATGTTCCTATTAGGACTTGTTCTTACAAAATTTATAAAGAAAAACATTAACAACTGCAGTGTTAATGGTTTAATTCATATAAGAATACTGACAGATCTACTTTTAACTCCTTAGAGCAAGTTTATGTTTAATAAAAGTCCTATTCCTAGCGTACTCATCTCTAGCACTGAAGATCAGGTAATACTCTCATCAGGCTTTGTGAGGATCTCCTTTTATCTACATGCATAGTATGCAGAAGAAAAAGAAAAAGCAGAAAAGAAACAGTGACTGTTAATCAGTTCTGGCCATTTAGGAGCGATATTTTGATAGGCTTTTCCTCCTTACACAAAAGGCTTAGAAAGTCATAAACTAGAGAGGAAGCGACAAGCACATACTGATACACATACAAACCATGAAAACTGATTATTTGAAGTCCTTGTCACAAAGCACACTAGCAGCTGACCTTAAAGCGAGTGTCCTCGGCTCAAGCCTGTTCGGAATTTTCAAGTTCAGTTCTCTCATGTTCCAGTTTCTTATAAAATTTAAAAATAAACTAGTTATTGCACCAGATAAAAGTGTAACTGCTACTGGTCTGGCACACAGGACCCATTGTGGAAATGCAGAACAGATTTAGGCAGTCCCTAGTGAATATAGATACTTATTTATATGAAATCAAGCATCTCTAATGGGAGAAACTGAGATTTCCTATCAAAAGCTATCTGAAGGCCTAGCGAAAAAGGAGTTCAAATCTCTCCAGTTAGAGAAGGAAAGCCAGGTCGCCACAGCCCACAGCTTGGGTATGCATCTTAAACTTGTGTTGCTTTAAATGACGCTGCAAATCTATTCTCTTCACAGTTTTGTGATAATCTAGTCTTCCTTACAAGCTTCTGGAGAGACCTGGCAAATCTTGGTAGAATTCAGACATTATTTCAGAATAACCAATACCACACTTTTCAACCCCTCCACTCCCAAAATTGCTCTTCACCAAATGGTTTTATATTAACCAATTATCTATGTTTTACAGGGTCTCTCAGAAAAGGTCCATGGGGCCACCTCACTGCAGGATACAAGAGCATTATCAAGATATGCTTCCTAGCAATGGAGAAGGATGCACGTGAAAACAGCCATCAAAATTCCGAGACACCCACCACAGACATGTGTTCCCAAAAAATTATGGGAAGGTGTGGGAAGAGTTGAAAAAACACTCAAGAAGCATATCACAGCAAGACAAACAGTTGAACGGCACAATAAGATATCTGGAGTGATAGCTGCTTTTAAAAACAGCAGCAGAGTTGAGCTAAATTAAGAAGTGAAACAAATTTAAAGTAACTTCCCTTTTTTTCTGAAGTTCTTAAATATTAACCATAAAGATGATAGACCTTCTGTGTTAACATAGTGACTAATACTATTGGTATGTTCAAAAATGTTACAAAGACTTGATGATAACACTCTGCAAATAGGGGAACTACTGACACAGCTATTGCTTTGTAGCTCTGCAAACCAATCGCCAGTTGAATATTGAAGGGAAAAAGTGAACCACGATCATCAAGACTGCTCCCATTTGCCAAGCCTGTGAGACTAACTTTTTTAAAATCGCTTTGAGAGGAGTTTTGAAAGACGGTCGACAAGCAGAACTACATTTTTATTCAACTATTTTGTTTAAACTACTCAGGATGACCCTGGGAAGACTGCTACTACGTGGCTTGCAGTAGACTCTTGCACCACTTTATTCAGCAGTTTTCTGCTCAAGGCTGACACAACTTACAGCACTTTTTATAAAAAAAAAAAAAGAAAGGCCTGCTGAGTAACTATGGAATTAACATTCAGCACGTTAAAGCCTTAACTACAGAAATACTCTAAGTCAGTACAAGCCAGTATTCCACCAAAAGACACAGTCCCAAACTTCTCCATCAACCTGCTCCGTCCTCCCCACTATCCCCAACCCCTCTTGTGTCAGCAGAGTTGGAGATCTGGTCCAAAGAACCGTGGTTTTGCTGCTGTTGTGGTTTTTATTTAGTTGGAGTTTTTTCATTGTTTTATTTAAACACCTTAAAATGTTACCTTAGTTTTACATTCAGAGCAGCTCTCCTATCTCCTAGTTCAACTTACCGCAACGCAAGTGTTTGCGTTACGTTAAATGAAGAGACAGAAAGGAGCTGCTGGAGGATGACATGAGACACGATCTTCCAGCGGCAGTACCAAGGCAGCAAGAGGGAAGTCATGCCTCACAATTTCCCAGGTTTCTCCTCTATCAGAGACACTGACAGGCCCCTTCAGGTAAGGCTCTTTCAAGAAAGTGCTGCCATAGGGCAGATGGGAATGCAGCTACTGACTAAACAACAGATACTGAGAGCACGAATAAATGGTCAATTTTCACAGTGGCAAGAGGTTATTAGTGAAGTCGCATGCTCTCTACTGGAACTGCTGCTGTTTAGCATTCACAAATGACAGGGAAATGTGGCAGGGGCAGGGAGGAGAAGGCTGCCAGAAACACATAATTATTCAGTTTTAAGAAAAATAAACTTACTGCAAAAAGATCTCATGACTTTAAGTGACTGGATGATAAAAGAGCTATAATAATCAATGATGATATAAGCAAAAATAAAAAAAAACTCCATGCTCAAAAGTCAAAGTTTAAAGAATTACTAGCAAACTAATAAAAAACAGAGTTGTTATGCTCATGGATTACCAGAGTCAAACTAAATTATCAGGCAATAGGACTGAAAGCGAAAAACAACTAGTTTTTCATACAGCCCGAGCGTTCAGCTGTGGAAGTAACGGCTACAAAACATTGTGAATGTGAAAAATACGCATTACTAGAAAAAAAAAAAAGCAACTGCATATGCAGGTCCACAAAGCACTGCAGAATACAATATCCCTTATATGTATTTCTTACTGAACATTATCTAAGAAAATAGCATTGTAGGCTTGTCCTGCACATGCATTTTCCCCAAAGCAATTGCTACGAGCCTCCTCCAGATGGATCTGTGGTCTGCACTGGCAGTGGTGCTATAGAAACAATCTGTATCTAAAGTAATTAGCATGTTTATTGCATAGCTTCCCACAGTAACCAGGCTTCAATATCACTAAGTCTTGGACAATCTTACTTCCTAAGATTTTTAGGCAAAAGCCAGAAGTCTCAAAAGACAAACTGAACTGATACTAGTTTTCCCCCCCTCTTAGCACAAAAAAAATTGCAGACAATACATAAACTAAAACCCACCCGATGTGAATCATTTGACTCTTGGAAACAATAATATATCAGTCAGCAACAAAAAGTCCCGCCAAAAATCTCGAGGTAGATAACTATATCAACAACCTTAAACTGTGAAAACACTACAATGTGAAGACTTTTTCAGAAAAGAAAGTAGAGAAGAGACACTTTAGAGGACAGTTACACCAACTGACATCACACAGTATTAAGAACACTACTTCTATAGTTATTTCCATATATGAAAAATTATTACACTCAGCAGCAAAACTGCACTCGAGCACTTACTTTCTTCAGAAGAACTTTTGGGTCACAAAATGCCTATCTCACTAAAGAGAATTTATTTATGTAATTACTATGGTAACAATTAAACAGATTGTCACAGCTCTTTAGCAGTTTCATTTCTAATTTATTTACACAGTCCCAGTTCCCAGAACAACAATTAAAAGCAGTTCCAGGAATTATTTTTCCAAGTACAAGCAGAGACATGACAACGAAGTGCCTCTGAGATTTTCAGTTAAAGCCAGTAATTCAGCTTCAAGTCTTGTGTTCTTTCCAGTTTCTCATTAGCTGGACATACTTAGGTACAACGTACCACCAACAATTCTCTTAATCCAGCTAAAAGTGGTAAGTATGCCGGGAAACTTTATAAACAGCAGTTTTTGAAAGAGGAGGACAGTACCTTTTACCAGCATAACCAAGGAATCAACAAATTATTAATTGAACAAAAAAGGATACAACAGATAACGTGCAGGGTATGTGGATGAGCACATACAGAAAGACCAATTGTCTAGAAAAAGTAATATTAGCTAGGGGATGGTACATGTCCCAAAACCATTAAGAGAAGACTGCTCTATGATATTTAAAAGCAAAAAGGACTATAAATGTCTTGCAATGTGCTTCGTATAATCTAGAAGAGAAAAATAGGACAAAGAAATAGGAGTTCCAAAAACATTAAGCCATGATTCATAACAAAATATGGCAACACAAGCATGAAAACTGTTTTATGTGATGGATTTATCAACCACTTTTAGAAACTATTTCAATCTGAAGAAAATTACACATGACAAAGAGATGAAAGAAAAAACTGAAGTTGTAACAAAACTATCAGTGTAACAACATTTTGAGCGTAAGACCATCCCTTAAGAAGAATTTTGATCTTAATTTGAGCCAATACTTCTGGGACTCCCATTACAGAATATCTCAAGCTCAGTTACCTCAGTCTATACCTCGTATTTGCTCAAGGCAGACAAAACCTGGCAGTCATCGTGTTGTGCTTAGCTTTCAAAACAGAAGCATATGCAGAGCTTCTGAGCACTCAGCTGACAGAATTTAACAAGATGTCTTCAATTAAACATTTCTGCCTTACAAGTAGTTATTTAACAATCAAACAAAACAGAGTATAACAGAGGTAAGGAGTAGTGCACTGGAAATCAGATTAACAAGGGAAGATTAAAAAAAGTCTTGAGCTATTATGTAGGCCTTCATTAAAAACACATTCTTCTCAATCTGAAAATAAATAATTGAATTTTGACAGTGTCATACAGAACAGCACAAAAATCACTCAAAACACCCCAAACTTTTCAATAACTTGTCTGAAAAGATCTAAACCAAAACCTTGAAAGACACTGGTATCTATTTTTTTTTGATGTTACACCCATTTCATTCTTCCTTTTTAGTAATTTTATGAATCTAGTATTTTAACATTTACTAAGTGGCTTTCCTATTGTTTTCTCTAAGTTTTGCAGCTAGTTCTGAGGCAGATATTACACTGCTTTCTGCTAAAAAAGGTTCTGATCTGCTTACCACCCCAGCTTTTTTCTAGTTATCATGTCACTCCCCCGCCCCTCGTCTTGAGGGCAATTTCACTGATCTACATACAGTATTAGTTGGCTTCCTTAACTACAAGCTGTAAATACATATAAACATATCAGAAGCGATTCTAAAATTAGTATGTCACCATTACCTTTTAGATCTGAGACAAGGAAAAAAAGTAACTAATGCTGTCAAACACATGAGCATCCCTCAGTAAATGATGGAGTCAGAAGTGTCTTACACTAAAACATGTGGACTATGCATGGAGTTACTCTAGGATCCTCAAAAAGACTAAAGAAACCTGAATACAATAGAGTATATCGGCTTTAAATTTTTTCTAACACCAAAAAAATGTAGCTGATCTAGTAAAGAAGGGCAAAAACACTAAAAAGGGGGAAAAAATCAAACCAATTTATATAAGATGTATGTGAGTGTGTCTACATGGTAAAATATAGCTACAGCTATGGTCACTTGGACTTCAGCAACATCTGCAAGAAGCTCGCGCTAACATTTCCCCCAAATTAGGCCAGTATTATTTTTCAGAAAAATAACATAAGACGTGATATTCAGTGCCTTTCCTCATAGCCACACACACAAATCTTTTTTGAAGGCTGATCAGTAAAGGCTACCTCAGGCTCTGCAAAAACATGCTGGAAGGCAGAACATTTCCCCCTTAGATATTTAAAGCAAAATGATGCAGGAAATTACTGAATTACAGTGCTTTAAAACACTTTGTTTCTAGTTTACACCATAAGGTCAAGCCTAAATGCTTTTCTATGTAAATACAATGGCCTAATATATAACGTCTGATTACTGGTTGTCACAGAGGACAAATGCTGGTCCCTACTTCATATAAAATGAGCTACTTTAATTCACCTCGCCCGTTTGGGGGATAGCAGGAAGAATGGATGGAAATGGCATGCTGTCACTCTGAATTATTTGACTAACAAATAACAGATATGTAGAGACTTGCAATAAAGCCAGGTGACAGCACCATAAAATTTGTGTTGCCAACGCAACCTTCTCATTTTTAGCTTCCTTCAAGCTTATTAAAAATTGCGCTGAGCTCCCCCCACCTCAGCTGTCTGAATTACATAAAGTACCAGAGTATAGCGTAAAGGTAAGTGACTTTAGAGAAAACGTGGTTTTGGACAAAAATGCCAGAGTGCTAAAGTACAAAAGCAAGTTACATCCTGCTGATGCCCAGGGAAACGACATAAATTTGCATTTAAAACTCAGAGCACTTCTATTTGGATGACTTCACAGGGATCTAGGAAAGCAACATTAATCATCTTCAAGTTTTAAATCAACAGTTATAAAGAGACAAAGATCACGTGGGTTTTTTTTTTCTGAAATACCACATACCAGATCCACCACTTCACATCTGAATAGCACTGATGCAAAAACTTTCCTCCCTATGGGAAGACCTTGTGCCACACACACATGCAGTGAAGGATCCATACTCAGCATCCAATCCTCCCATCTGCAAGGCTGCCCTGCTGAGACATGTCTTCAGTCTTCATAGAGACAATGAGGAAGCCACCCCCCCCTTTTAAAATGACAAAATTTAAAAAAGTAACATATCCTAAAAGAGTGTCACAATTTTGAGAACAATTTTGATGCTTTTTTTTTTTTGGCTGTTTTTTTGGTGCATTCAGATACTCCTAAGTGCAGGGAGTAGATGTGTTTATGATAATCAAGACATTTGCACGGCCTCTGCTGTCTCCTTCCTCCATGCAACACTTGCTCCTTGACCACTTATCTTTCAGTTTTATTTCTATTGGCACATGCTTAAAAACTGGAACAGAACACATGCAGAAAGAAATGTACGTGACTCCCTGAAGTAATAAATCAGCGACATTAGGCAATACATAAAAAGCACTTATCAACAAAGCAGTAAAACTGACTTAGCTGATAAGGTACATTTAAATTACCAAATGATCAAACCCTATATTTCCCTTGATATCATTAAAAATATCCTGTTGTTTCCACAAGAAAAATGTGAAATCCTTCAACAACAGAGTGCTCTTCTGTTCAAGCGCTCTGAAATTTTATTGTGAGAAACTCTCGGTCATTTGTAAATGGAGCAAAACCAAAGTTTCAATGTTTCTGATAAAACCACTGTTTTGCATCCTATTTTGAGAAAATTGAAGTCTTTTGCTCCTAGTTTTACTTCCTGAAATTTAAGGAAAATGAAATTAGCTTCTAAAGATTTTATTTTTTTTTAAAATTCAGTTGGCCTTTTTGGAAGAAATTTCACTGAAACATATTCCCACAGAAACATTACATTTTGCCAATGTTTTCTAACAAAAAGCATTTCGAACTCTTTCTGCTAGTCCTACAATCAAGTTGTGGTATCTCGTTTAGCAATTTCAAAACAGAAGCTCACTGATCAGTGTTTTAAAAGGCATCATACTCATTTTAAAACGTGATCATGCCATGAACTACTGCTGTGCGTGATTCAGTTGAACTATTTAAACAGTTTTACTGCAGTTGCACACAACCATGTAGAACTTGGTGCTGTTTACTTTCCATGGCTTGAGCAAACGCAGGAAGGCTGGGATGACTTGGAAGCTTTCCTCTCCCTCCAAGGAATCTTAAACCACCAGGCTTATTGAAGACCCCCAAAATGTTTCCCTCAAACTCCAGAGCATGTAAAGATCGCACATTCCATAGAGAATGATGCAATTTGAAGTCTGTTGAATTTTACAGCTTCTTTTATTGTTTTCACTAGAAAAACAAACCTGAACTGCAGCTTCGTCATTTCTCCTAAACCTACCTCTCACATACTTTCTACTTTGATCATTTCCTGCCATCAACGCGCGGCGCAATGCTGAAGCTGTGAGTGCTCGAACTGTATAGACATGGAGTCAAACCTGCCTCTCGCAGGCATGAAGGCTTCAGCTACACCTACCAGCCTTGAGCACAACTAGGGCAAAAGCAACTAAAAGTGTGTTTTGATTGACGGGTCTGGGTAGGAAGAACAGTGCAGATGCACAGCATGGTCAGACGGATTAAATAAGCAGTTTCCAATCCTGGTTATACAGATCTCCAAACACCTTTCTCCCTCCCACTGGAAAATAAAAATAATTTTTTAAGACAGACTGGGGGACAGAAACAAAGGTTTCACTTAAAAAAAAAAATTATCAACTCTACTATAGAGGTGAGCTGTGAAAGGATTATCTTAAAAGAAGTAAAATTCCTATGAAATTAAAAAGTCATAACTACCATAGATTTCTGTTGTATTTTAATAAAGGAAACCTACCCGCCTCAGAAAATTTAGAGAATAAAAAGAGGACTTGAAAACACAAGTGGACTTTGAAATTTCAACACATTGCTTCTGATCAACATTTGAGTTATTCTGTGCATCTTCACATTCCAGTGTTTTGCTGTCTCAGAGGAAGACAGACATGGAATGCATGGAAATAGCTGTCAAATTTTAAGGAGTTACTTTGATTTGGATGTAATATTACTCTGTCTTCACTTTCACTGTGGAGGAAATGCCCCGTTTCTGGTTTTGGTTAGTGTGGTATCTGTTATGCGCAGCTCCACTGACTTCATTATAAATATACCTATATAAAACTTGCATAGAAACCAAAGCAAAAATGTAAAGTATTGTAGTCCAACCTGCACCCAACAGGTACAGCAAAACAGCAGACAGAAGCCTTACATAAAAATGTCCCTGTTCAAGAAAAGCTCTTACAAGGCACCTCAACTCAGACACAACAATCCATCAGTAGGAGCTCTGCTTCACAGAAGTAGAATTCTCTATTTTATTTTATTTTTTTTAACTTAAATATCTAACAAGTTCCTCGTTTGTCATTCAGTGGGCATTTTCTACAGCTATTCTGAAGCATAAAACCCAATGACTAAGCCATAGCAAAACCAAGACAGGTTTTACCATTCACTTCCAATGAAATGAGAGGCTGCAAATTAAGGCATTTCTGAAGTTATACCCACAAACGACAATCTCAAAGAACCTGAATTTATCTCTCTGCTACCTGACTCTATTCTGTCTGTTTTAACTGCAGGTGACATGAAGTACCTGTAGCATATTGGTCTGAGATTTTCTAACTTTCTAGATTGGTTGACATGAGTCTTTAGGCTGTAACATGACAAGGAAAATGGAAACCAATACCAATACTGAAGACAGTAGGCCCAAAGCATCCATCACTCTGAGGTCAGTAAGAAAACTTACAGCATCTTCAATAGAATCGGGATCGGATGTTTGCCTTGCAAACCTGTCATCCTTTATCACCCCTATTCATTTCAAATAGGAAAGCATGACTAAGCACAGTATGTCTGTATTACTGTTCATTTTTATCCTTCTTTGTGGAAAAATTAATCAGGCATGCATGGCTCTTTTTTACTTTGCTATAAATATCACTATTTCAAACCATTTACATGAAAATAAATTACAGGGTAGTAGACCAGCAGCATAGATCTCACTTGAGCTTAGCAGAGGCTTTTAAACCTCGCACAGCCAACTCTAAGTTAATGTTTGGCCACGAATCAAAACAATAAAGATTTGAGAGCCTCAAAATTGAACATTCTGCCACAACACTTACTGCACAGTTTCACAATTGGCTTAAACCAGTTTAGGTGCGCTGGTGCTTCTAAGTTACACATCTGCACTTTCTGCTCCGTCCCTTGCTTTAGCCTTAGCACAGCTATGACTGGGGAAATTATGTATTTGTTAGGATTAATTTTAAACCAAATAGTTCTCCTCCTTCAGATGAGTGCACGCATACACAGAGCACAAGGAAAGCAGCAGAGAGGGAGGCCTGAAGGGATGGCAGTAGGATTACTTCGAGCAACAGCCTGCATTTAAACTGTTTAAGTTAATCATAAAAAACATCAGAACCCAATGAACTCAAGTACAGACAGAGTTAGGGTAAGAATTGTAAGCAGAAGCAGACAAGAAGACAAACACCTTGCCCCTTCCAGGAAGATTATTAATACAGATTCAAGTGAAAATGGTTCATTTGTGATAAATGTTCTTTCGACACACCTTCAGACCTCTGTAGAAGCTTAGCTGATGAAAAAACAGCTTTTCTTTTTCTACACCTTTTGCATTTGAGAGCCTCACTCCATTCCCTCCAAGATTTCAGCAGAAAATTTTAAAATATCATGTGAGAAGCACATCCTTTGTCCCTCCTCCAAAGTTGTGATATTTCTTTTCTTACCTTCTAGGTATTAGCTGATTGCTACACTGTAAGTGCAACTGCTAAACGGCACCAAGAACGTAATAAAAAAGCTCATAAAGTACCAAATTTGTTTCATAAAACTTCAGGATATGGGCTGGAAGGAAAGAGCAGTTGTGGAGGGGAAGTCAGCTGAAGTACTTGTAATAGCTGTTTACCACTACTAATGATATGCTAAATAATCATTTAAGTGATCTTACAATGCAGAATTTAAAGAGTTTATTTGCTGACTTACACATTTAGAAAGTAATACTTCTTCACATTAATCAAGTCCAAGTTCTGCTTTTTGGCAACAGTTCTTCCCTGACAAGCATTTTCATGTCAGTGTTTATCTATACTAATTAGCTTACCAGCTTGAACAGCTCTTATGAAACTTTTTTTTCCCTAACGTCTTACATTCCAGTTTTGTGAAAGAAAACAAACTAATAACATAGGGTTTGTTTGGTTTTTTTTTAAACTCTATGAATTCACATAAATCTTATTGAATGACCATGGTAAATTCTTTCAATAGCTTCACAATGTTATCCTTTATAAAAAAGAGAATAGGAATGTGACTGTGGGCTTTGTGCTGTCTCTGACAAGTAGAGGTTAAAATCCTCTCGTACAAAATCAGAGGCCTCCATTCTGCCAAAACTGCAAGAGGCTGCAGGCACTAGATGTGGTGATTGCAAGTAATTTGGCATGAAAGCAAAATACATCCTCAAGAACTACATGGATGAACACCAGTAATCCTGACCTGGAACCAGTCTACCTCAATCCTGCCCAGAAAATACATCTTGGGCAAAAACTTAAACTAAAGATCTAAAATACAAAAAGTCATTGGAACTAAACAAATTACAAATGCCTTTCTACAAGTTCTGTTCTCCTGACCCATTTCATCCTGTATTTGTGGAATACCTTCCTAAAATAATTCATGAAGCTTCTTCCATTTCCTTCCTATCATTCCTCGTATTTGCTTACTACAGCAGTTGATTTTTTTTTTCATAAAACATTGATGTTTTGCACTTGCAAAGTATTTTGACTATGAGTTTTTAGTCACAAAACATTTGGCAATTTTCTATCAATTCCAATTAAACTTTGAATTTCTAATCCTATGATTTAGCAAGTATAAGTTTGAGTAGAGCCAGAATTTGCCACAGTGTTAGGGAGAGCCATTTAATTTATTTCCTGCATATAGGGTGGAAAGAAATTTCAAATACTGACATTATTTCAATCAAGTTTGCAGAGTGACTGAATAAACGCATATTTTTTTAAAAGGTCAAGAAAAGGCAAATCACAGTTCATGAATTCCGGAATTTTATTCTAAGTAAGGCATCTCTCTTCCTGCCTGACATTTTAGAAACTCACCCTATTACTATCCATTCAAAATGATGTTGCCAAGAATGTTTACTATTCTTTTTTCCATTTTCCTTCCCTCTGAACAATGTCAATGTCCATTTTTCATGCTTTTCATCCTTACAATCCTTTAACTTTGCTTTTTAGCCCATCCCTTTTATGCCACTGAATCTACAGATTAAAGCTTGAAAAAATTTTGTTATCTAATGCCCCCCCCAGCCTACTGTAAGATCAGCTACACTTCACTTATATGTCATAATCACACACTTCTAATGCATAATGCCATGATGCCTCTTCTCTAGGGAATACACTGCCATATACATAAAGAAGTTTTCCTGAATTAATCTATAAAGTACAACTCCAAACATCAGCTCAGGATGTATCTGGATACATGTTATAAATTGCCAACTGTCCATGTCACTGTCCCTAACAGGCATCTGTACAATGTCTATCACATATACTGTAGGGTCTCTGAGAAATACTGTACTACACAGCAGCAGAACCATTTTCAATCACCCCTCAAGAATTTCCTATCTTGCCAAGGGGGCTACTCCAGAGATGCAACGGAAATGGTGATTTTGTTCTTCATGCAAAGTAATTTCTCCCTTAAAGCGAGGCTATATAAAGGGGCAGAGGCTTAAAGCGGCAGTGCTTAACACACATACACTGTTCCTAACTACAGAAAATGAAGAATTTAAAATTGAGGCTGCAGGGAAAGGTAAGGAGGTGTGGCATTTCTTACCTACTATTGCTGTATATTTCAGAAGGAGGTGGGGGCCACCATTTTAAATGTATCAGGTAAAAATGGACATGTTGATAATATCTCATCCAATTATCGCTTGCCAATATAAATATATTGTTTATATCTTTTTAATCACATTCTCAGAAAAGTTTGCTTTGCACATCAAAACATTTGAGAATGTAAGCAAAAACTGCTGCTGGGACTTTCCATGAGTTACACAAAAAATGCAACTCAAGAGCCTTCATGCAACTATTTATCAGTCATCTCTCAGTGGCCTAAAACACTGCTGTAACTGCTCGTGTATTTACAATGCAAACAATCAATCTGCATATTCCATAATACCATTTACATAATTCCTGGTAAGCCTTATGTGTTCATTAGCATTAACTGGACCTTTGAGATAACAAAGCTTCTTTTACCATTAGACACTGCACATTTCTATTAGTGCTATCACAAAAATTACTTTCAAGCTTGCAGTATTGTGCTTTAAAAAAATTAATCCTTATTTTCAGTCTCTGTCTCAACTATTGTGGTAAACAAACCAAATAATGCCAAGAACAAGCTGTAAAATGTAAGCAGAAGGTACATATAATATTTTTGGAAATGAAATATTCTAAAAATATCTTCAGAACTTGTATGACAAACTCCAGGACATAGCTCTGCACTTTTCTCCATCTCTGTGCACGGGAAGCTTTTCCCAAAACCCTGCTCCAAAAAACTTTTACACAAACTCAAAATGAAACAAGAAAAATAGTGTCAAATTAGTAATATTTTTAAAGATGCCCCCATTTTCTCATTCTATTAAGACGTTCTCCTGTAAATTATATTTGGACAGCTTCAAGTAGACTTGTAAGTATTCTGAAGGATTGTATTACACTAAGGGATACTGCATCAACGGAACAACAGTCCCAACAGCAGCACTTTAAATTCGAAATTCCACTTCAAAGGAGAGGGTTCCAGCTACGAAGGCAACAGAATATACTTATTTGCCTCTTAGTTGATTAAAAATGATGAATCCATGAACACTGGTTTTCTTGTCAGCCTGTATCAGCTTTTACACAGTATTTCCCAAGTAAAAACACATTCTCTGTAGTCCACTTTTTATAATACTAGGTATATAGAGGACAGTATAGGAAACAGCGAGGAAGGGACTTCCTATAACTGAAGTAGTTCAAAGAAACTACTTGCACACAGACATACAACAAATACTGTGAAGAAGTGTTTCAGAACTAGAATTTAAATAAAAGTGGAATTTCTTAAAGTATGCTTGTCATATTCATTGAACATATTTTTAAGATCAAAGAACCAAAGCAATCTGTTGTGCTCAAGTTTAGAGAGATTGCAACAACAAAATACCTTTGCTATACGTATATTTGGGTTTAAAAAGCCCTTCTCTTCATGAATCCAGGAGTAGAGGAAAGAAAGGACTCTAGCAGCCTGAATTTATACAAAAGGAGAGAAATTGTTTCCTTTTTCTGCAAGTAGGAGAGGAGCAGTTGTGCTTCCTATGAAGGAAATTGAAACAATTCTAAAGAGAAAATAGAAGCATTTCAAATGCACAGGAATGAAGAACTCTTGTTTTATTCTGAGCTTCCTTTTCCCTTTTTAAGCAATTACACCCAGAAGTTATTTTAACTTAGAGAACCTAATAGCCTCAACACCCGAATACTTTAGTTTTGCTTGCCTTTTTTTTTTCTTTTTTTTTTTAGTATTTGAAACATTTTTGGCAGCTCTGTATTAGAACAGAGCTAGTAAAACAAAACTAATCAGGAAAACTGGTTCTAGAAGGTCAGTCAAACTTTCAGTTTTCTTTTAGCTTTTACTTGTAATTCATACATGTTCATACATTCAATTCATACATTCATTTGCACTGAGCTAACAAGTTTCTTGATATGGAGGAGTCTTTAACTGGCTATGCAGTAGTCATGCAGGATTAGTCTGGCTAGATAAAAATAGTCTGTTCACCATAACCTTATAATGCTCATTTAAAGACTTGCCTACTACACTGGAAAAATTGTAAGAAAGGGGAAAAAAAAGGAAATTTTCAGTGCGCTAACTGCTTCACACTGTCTCCATAGTTGGACTCCATCATTGCATTTTAAGAAGGCAATAAGCCACTTACCAGAAGCAGTCTTACAGCACTTATAAGTGTCTGAGCAGACAGCTCCTGAAAGGTAGCTGAGAAGGTTGAAGTTCCCAGCCCTGCCTTCTCTGTACTTACCTCCCCATAGACTTACGGAGTTGAATCAAGCGAAGTCTTTAGATTAGATTCCTGCCAAGCAAAAGAATCTATTAAAAAATACTAAATTTTAATTTTCCTATATTTTTATCGCATTCACTAGCCATGGTAATTATCCCAATATAATATTTAATAAAGGGTTCTCTATCCAAGGACTTCAAACTGTTTTTAACAATTAAGATGGCCCCACATCCCAGCGAGGAAAGGAAGGAGCTCTTACACGGGAGTGAAGCTAAAGCACGAAGTCATAGAAAACTTTGCCAGGACTTGAACAGAAAATCTGTGGCACAGCCAGAAACAGACTTCCTGGCTCCCAACCCTATGTCTCAGCCATAATAAATTCCTTCCTGTACATACACATGCTCAAAGAGAAACTCTTGTAAATAGACTAAAAATGCTTCAGAAATCATCACTAACCCATGAAAATGATAGGACAAATAATAAATAAAACTTAGGGCAAAGAAAATACTGTCCTAATACTGTCCTGCCAGGGTTTGTCTTCACTGCAACAGAGAGCACAAGTCCTTTTGCATAAACACGCTTACCCGAAGCGAGAATAAATGCCTTTACCGTGATCCAGTCGTGCCTCTACAAGCAGTAACATTGGTTTATAGTTATAGAATAATGGGGTTGCACATGGCGCTGTGTGCATCTCTGACAGCCTTCATTTAACAGTGCATACTCTGCCTTTGGAAGCACTGAGAATTTGGTAATGTTGGTACAACGCTGGTAATGTTGAAGCTGTTTTCTTCCTCTAAAGTAAGCAAGAGCTTTTAGTAGTAGCATCAGCACCAGACTAAATGCAGTACACAAGACAAGTTCAAAATTAATTTCACCTTTGACTACATCTTCTGTTTGATTCCAGCACCGAAGACTGGGGTAACACCAGAGGAACACACAACACTGGCAAAATCAACTCTGACGTCTTGGAAAAGCCTTCCAATACTTGTTTAATTTCAGTGAAATATTTCTTTACCACTCAACGTGGATTTCTGAATTTAAGGGATCATGCCCCTGTGTACTAAATGACAGCAAGTCTCCAACTCTATGACATAAGGGGCTGAGAGGAAGCAGCAGTTGCTGGTGGCAGCATCCTACAGCTGCTCTACTAGCACACTGCCAGGGTTATAAGGATTTTTCCTCCTGGTGCCCAGTTCAATGCTGGAATAGGTTTGCCACGCACATCCCAGATCACTCAAGGGTGTAAAGAGTGCTAGACATCTAAACTCGGCTACCTAAACTCATGGAAGCAGAGCTAAGTGGTAACCAACTGAAGGAACATACAAAATCTGCTCACTGCTGAAGTGAGAGATGATTTCAATCATCTCATCGGCTCTCGACTTTAAGGAGCCCACGCTCACTCTCCCTTCAATGCCTCTTCAAGAGCCACAGGAAGCCTGTTGATGGAAATGCAGTCTTTGCTCATCTCACACTAGCAACAAATGACAGGTCCTAACTCATCCCCATCTCTGATGCAGACAGACTTACATATGCATCTCCCTGCGGTCGCAGCATTGTTTCCTTTGGAGAAAAAAAAACAGCCCTGAGCATACAGGGCCCTCCCTGCAGCTGCTTCCTCCTGCCTACCACCCCTCCCCATCCCAAAGGAAAATCTGCCCCGTGGTGAAGAAGCATAAGCAAGGTCATTACCACGTCAATTCTTCCTCCGTAAGAACTGATCAATCTCTTTATTTTTTAAAGCATTGGGGCTTACTGAAGGCTTTTCCAAATCTGACGGCGCAAAGCCCAACATCTTGAAATGTGATCCAAGGAAAGGAAAGCACGCGATGAAGTTTCCTCCCCGCTCGTGCTGGAGCCCGGCCAGAAGGGACGCTGCACTCGACTCCAGGGGCTTGCGGTGCACTAAAGCAGGTTCTTCAGCTCAGAAGAGCTCACGCAAATTAAAACACTGCTTGATAACAATCAGCCACATCTAATTTAAGGAAAGGGGTACGCCATTCACGCTTTTACACTAAATTGAGTCAGACTGCCCGCTCAGTCATACACCTCCTCACCGAGACATGATACGAAGTAAAAACCTGTCAACTTGGGGTTTTCAAATTTTCTTCTGCAGGTGGAGAAACCCTGCAGCTGAATGCTATTTCTGGAAGCATACAAATATCACTTAGTTCTTCAATTAGTGTAAGGTGCACGTATTGCTCTGCACCAAAACGGTGTAGGGGCAAGAGAAAGTCCCAAAGACAGCAGAAGCATATACCCAAGCCCCTAAAATACAGCTCTGAGTAGTGCCCCCATTCATAACAGGAGCAAAAACACAGGCCACAGCAGGGCAGAGGCTCTGAAGGACAAGCTGATGGCTGAGGATGCACCTTCATGACTGCTCTAAAACACATTTACCATGGAAAAACAGACAGTGCCCCTGGTCAGACATCCCCACCCTTTCTCTCTGCACCCACATCTCAGCCCTAACAGAAAAATCACATATTGATGAGTAGGAGACCTACTCATTTCCATTCATTTCTCTCTCTCTAAAGATGAAATATCGCTTGAGGTTTTGGCATGTGACGTCAAATTTCTGTACTTCAAGGTATTTTCGTTCCTGTAACTGAGCCTGCCCCACACAGTTTTCCTGTGCAAACAAAGCCGGAGCAGGAAAACTGAGCTCTGAGCTCCCACGGACCGACGCAGAACTCTGGGACCCTTCCAGAAAAACTCCCCTTTCACCACACAAGGCTGCTGGGACCAGAAACAAAATAAATCCACGCATGACAACTGCTTTTGCGAGGAAAGCCAGGTAAGGCAACTTCATGCTAAGATACAAGTTAAGTGGGACACACAAGAGACTCTGGCTGCCAAGCTCACATTTTCATTTCTTGCTGACTTACAAGCGGAAAATGCACTGCTCTTTACGGTTAAGTATGAATTTCAAAAACAGTCAAAAAGATTTCTTGTGGTTATAGCCTACTGAAGTGAAACTGCTTGATTACACCTTAAAAAGGTGAAAGAGGTTCACAGAAGAAACTTACCAAGACAACTTGAAATAAAATAAGCAAGACCCATTTTTGCATGTTTCTGAATTTTGTCTGATGTATACCTTACATTAAGAAGCTATGCCAAAACGCTGTGAAGTGCTACTATTTACTCTCCTTTACAGCAGACTAGAAAGGTTTTGCCCAGAGCCTTGCTTAGGTACACCTGATTAAAATCTAGTTCAAAAGAACCATGCCACCCAGCCAGATATGAAGAGATTTGTTATTCTAAGACTTAGAAATAGACTGGTTTTGATGCCAGAAGTGAGTCTATCCAAGCTGTTGTTAAATAAATGAGTCCATCTAAACTGAGATTTCTCATATCTGCCCCTAAAGGCAATAAGAACTGCTTTTTTTTATATTTACTTAACAATTTAATTAGTTACAACATGTTTTCGTTTCATTAATCAGTGACTAATGAGAGCATTTTGTGCGTGTGCAATAAATGCCCCCCTTTATATTATCAGAAACAATTTCATAGTGCAGTACTTATTTTGGTATATTTATTCTGTGCTTACATAGTGAAGAAAATACTTTCTGTACAACAAAATTTGAAAAAAAAATCAAAGCATATTTTTTTGTAAAAAGAACCATCTTTCTGATTAGAAAAAGAGCATGGGATATGCTTTCTAACAGGGAACAAGTTAAAAATTTCTCCTCCCACTGCAACACATCTCAGTCCTGGGACTATCTAAGAGCAACCCACAGGTTCATAATCTTTATGCCTCTCTAAGCAATTATTTGGTGAAATTATTTAATTACCTATCAATGTTACTTTGTCCCTCCTGAGGTTTGTACTGACGTATTGAGGGAATCGAGATAGAACTACTCAGCTGATTTCTGGTGATTAACGTGTTATCTATCACAAGCAAAGATATCTATCAAAAAAAAATGTAATGTTAGTGCAACTCTCCATAAAGCATAAAATCCCATAATTACTACTATCTCCAAAGAAAAACAGGAGTTTTAAGGCATGAGAGTTGTACAGACACTGAAAAGTCTCCTCATAGTTAAGAAAAAGATCTTGCAATGAAGCTTTCGGACTCCAATGTTGGCAAAGGACCTTTCACAGGGAGCAGGGAAAGAGTTAACAGGAGGCTGCAGCTGCAGCAGCACTCTGCTGGTGACCATTTGCAAGGTACAGTCCCAGCAGACACATTACCAGATTAGGGGAAGGCAAACAAACCGAACTGAAACCATTCTTCAGCCGGAGTCCGGCCTCTTCTTCCTGTGATGTCACGCTACTAATTGCCTGAGCTCTCTTCTCTCCTCTCCAGAAGGAGCAGCCGGGCTGGCGAGAGGCTGCCGGGGCGCAGGACACCGGGGCCGTGCTCTGCAGGAACAAACACGCTCTGGAATTTGGTTTCTGCCCTCGCAAGCAGCTTGATTCCTCGCCCCGCCGGCAAGCGAGCGCTCCGAGGAGCCGAAAAAGCTCGTTTTACAGAAAGGAGGCTGAGGGAGAAATGCAAGCGCCGACGCTTTGCGGCGTCCAGCGTACGTTCCCAGTAAATTTGGATGGACCAGACTTCGCCGTCATGATCTGCAGCCAAAAGTAAGGCAGAAAGGCTTCATCAAATCGAGGGGGTAAAATGGAACTGGGCAAGCTTTGGGATGACCTCATCTGCCACAAACGATATGTTTTTTGACTCTCGAAGACTGGCTATGTGATTACAAACAGCACTTGGAAGAGAAGAGTGACCCGCTGGAGATGTACTCTCCTGCTACAGAGCTCCTGTTTCTTCTCTGAAGCTTTACAGTGCAACAAGCTCACCAAAGCACACAGTTCAAATACATCTGCAAGTTCTTCTGGAATTTAAAAAAAAAAAGTTGCAATAAAAATACCAGAGAAACCTCCAAATCACAGGAATTTTAAATATACCATTATAATGGTAAGCTCTAATTGTTCCACTGAGGACTCCTTTAAATATACTTTATATGGGTGTATCTTTAGTATGGTGTTTGTTCTTGGCCTCATAGCAAACTGTGTTGCTATCTATATTTTCACTTGCACATTAAAAATGCGAAATGAGACCACAACTTACATGCTGAATTTAGCAATATCGGATCTGCTTTTTGTGTTTACATTACCCTTCAGGATTTATTACTTCGTGGCAAGAAACTGGCCATTTGGAGACATTCTTTGCAAGATTTCAGTCACCCTCTTTTATACAAATATGTATGGCAGCATTTTATTTCTGACTTGCATAAGCGTAGATCGCTTTTTAGCTATAGTACACCCCTTTCGATCTAAGACTCTCCGAACCAAAAGGAACGCAAAAATTGTCTGCGTTGCAGTATGGATAACCGTGTTAGCGGGAAGCACACCGGCAAGCTTTTTCCAGTCTACAAACCTCCGTAATAATACTGAACAAAGAACATGTTTTGAAAACTTTTCAGAGGACACATGGAAAACCTACCTATCCCGGATTGTTATCTTCATTGAAATAGTTGGGTTTTTTATTCCACTCATCTTGAACGTGACCTGCTCTACTATGGTCTTACGGACTTTGAACAAACCGCTTACTTTAAGTCGGAATAAATTAAGCAAGAAAAAGGTACTCAAAATGATTTTTGTCCACTTGGTGATATTCTGCTTCTGCTTTGTGCCTTATAACATTACCTTAATACTTTACTCCCTTATGAGAACACAGACTTGGGTTAATTGTTCAATGGTGACTGCAGTCAGGACTATGTACCCCATCACTCTGTGCATCGCCGTTTCAAACTGCTGTTTTGACCCAATAGTCTATTACTTTACATCGGATACAATTCAAAACTCGATAAAGAAGAACCGGTCCACTAGACCACGGGACATCAGATTCTCTGAAAGGCCAGTTTCAGAAAGCTTCATTCAACACAGCCTTCAGACTGTAAAAATGAAAATATTTGACAGTGACACCACAATATAAACTGTACTAAAATACTACTGGGACTAAACTGGAATTAAAAGCCTGCACATTTCTTCAGCTGTGGAAATATATTCTTATATGTAAATGTTACGCTTCCTTCACATCAGAAAAGTTTATGATAAGACTGTAAAAGTGTTAAGCATAATGGTAGTACACAGAAAAAGTATTTTAAGAATTTATGTAAAACGTCTGTTCTGACAGGTTGTATGCTTGAAATGAACTTTTGGTTTCGGATTAGGTTAACCAAAGTCCAAAGAGTGTCTGTCTAGTCGAAAACAAATGAAGAAGTTAGTAGAGTTTTTTTCTGAGGGTAAAAAAATTGCTCATTTCTTATAATGATATAGGTTTCCAATTTACTGAGGACAGGGGTGAAACTACCTGGTTTACAGTGCAGGATCCAGTTGCTGAGGAAAACAGCATCATATTGATCATATCACTTCAGCTAATGTGCCTGCTCTGGAGTTTCCTCGTCTCTCTCACTCCTCCCTCCTGTCTTTCTCCCTACACCTTCCTTCTTAGGGACCATAACATTCGCAGGGGACTTCGATCAATGGGCTACAAGAACTTCATTTCTCCCAGGTTTATCCGATAAAATATATGCTCTCTTCACAAGTCTGGCCCCCCTAAAGCAATTAAATCTTCTGGTAGTTTAGGGCATCTGGAAACAACTCAGACAAACTGGTTTTTCTTCTCACCTCTGTCTCAGATGTCTGTGTAATTATAACAAAATAACCTTCTGATGACTGAAGTTTGTGCTTTAGGTACAGTACCAGTTTATTAAACTCTTTTGTGAGAAGTTCTTCAATTCAACACAACTTTTGAGCAAAATAACGTCCTCCAAATAAGGTAATTCAATCTCAGAGTAGTAGTTTCTTAGAAAAACATGACCTTTGCTAACTAGAAATGAGCATGTGCATCAAATCAAATATTTCTTCTAGGAAACTATTTGGTGTCCTGTAAAGAAATTCAAGACACAGTAATTTTTAGAGTGAAACTTCCTCGTAATCTTTGGGTCCTAGAAATATTTTTAACACAAGCATTTAAAATTTCAAATGCTATTTACCTGCGAATTTATAAAGTATAAAAATAAATTACTTGGGCTACGTGCTGGCAAAATTAATCGAGACACTTTGAAAAGTCAAAGCCATGTAAAAGGAGAAATCTACATATATTACTGTTACAAACAGGACTACACAGACAAAAGTGCTTTAAAACTTCCTGTTAAATATGTTTCCCAGCTATTAGAACATTGTGTACATTTTCCTCAAAATTAATTTAACATTGCTGTAAAATTAAATAAATATTTAAAAGGTAAAAGTGTAGTAAGTGTTGGTTTTTCCTCTCCCAAAACAATGGAGTAAAGAATAAGAACTGAGTTAAAATGAATTTGCAGTTTAGATTTAGGACAGTCAGTTGCAACACAGACATAGTACTAAGGCATTTTTAGTTCATGGCAGTATATGGAAGCATGAATCAATGTTGGAGAAAAACGCATATTGATCTGTCAGAGTATATGCTACGTTATATGACTGAGTTTACTTTCCTTTGTGAAGTTTTTGCTTAATTGTTATAAATCAACTGCACATTGCCTACTACTACTGGAAAACCGAGTTACTCAAAGACTGCTAGGAACTAATGCCGATTGAATTATAAATTTAACAGCATTTTAAATCTTTATCCACACAACTTATGAAAGGAAAATTCAAATAGTATGAGCTTAAGCTACAAAGATAAAATAAATATGTCTGCGTAATATCTGAAAATAGGCAGTTATCTTGGTTGGGAATCCTAAACTGTTCTGATTCATATTTGACTCCAGAAAAATGCACAAAACCCCCAGCATGAGTAGAAATTCTGTATGTTTTCCATATGCCACCGACAAACCTAAAGTCACTGATAAATCCAAAGTTCAAAAGCCAGATATGCATCTCAAGTCTCAATGCATCTCTCTCTCTAAACAGCCTGTTTAATATTAGACTCCCTCCACAGACTTTGGAGACTAAAGCCTTAATGTCACCGCTGGGCTATGTTTCTAGGCTACTACTCTCCCCAAGTTTGGCAAAGCTGTTACTGGTTGAGTGACAACTTGTTCAGTGATGCCTCTGCGTTACAGCAGCAAGCACCCTGGAAAAGACAAGACGCTCTTTTCTGAGATTACGAAACTGCTGAAAAAATAAAAAAAATAAAAATCACTGACTTAAAAGCAGAACAAGCAGATAAAGTCGCATGTATGCATGCTCCCCTTTAAACCAGACTTTCCTTGGTTTATTAGCTCAAAGAGCCTGGGGAAGCATGAAAAGTAGCTCTTTCTGCCTTGCATTTACTCTCCAGGGCAGTAGCTTTTGCAATAACACAGTACAATAGCTTTCTGAGCAGTTAACAGCTTGATAGCTCAAAACTGTTTGAGGAAGCTTTATATTTTTTAATCAAACATACTTCACTCTTTCCACAGGGGGGGGAGGGGAACCCCACCCCAAAAAAGAACACAGTCAAAAAAGCAACAGCTGCAATTTAGAGATTCTGACCATTACTTGAAAAATTCCTGATCTGATTGATTCAGAAGCCGGGGAGTGAACCTGTACCTCCCACAACAAGCTGATATAAAGCCAAGCTACCGGCTTTTCAGGACTGGTCGAGGTTTTCTCCACCTTTTCTGGTTCTACAACAAGATTATCCTGGAGAGCTGCGGATGGAGCAATGTTTTCACTGGTACATTCCCGAATAGCCGCACTCCTTCCTTCTGCTCCTGCCTTTGATACCAACTCTTCTGTCCCTCTGGTAAGAGCTTATGCCAATATTTAAATCTAGATGAGGAGTTATGCTCCTAAGTCATGCCTAGGCATCTCAAATATAAAAGGCTTATATTGTCACAGCTCCTGAGCATCTGAATGTGTTGCATCCAGTACTTCCTAAAAGTACATTATTTTTACTCCTATGCCTATGCAGGGGGCATTAGGAATTCAGTTTTAGGATCAAAACCTACAAATTTGTTATTTGTAGTCTGGTCTCTTCATCTAAAGAGTACAGATACTGCACACTTACCATAAAAATAAAAGCAGTGAGAATTTAGTTGATTCCGAGCTTTTTTTTTTTTGATCTGAACCAAGGTAGGCAGCCATTGATAACTAGATAATTAACCAGCAGTTTCAAAAAACAAGGAAAAAGAAACAAACTTTGTATCAACACTTCTGATTTATCTCAACATACCATTATTTTAAAAGCAGATTTGCCATTTTATACTTTTTAAATTCGGCTTGAAATTTTACTTTGACTTTCTCAGGAACAGAACGCAAGTCACAATTTGTTTCACTCAGTACACACGTCTTTGACATTTAAAGAAAAAACAATACCCAGTCAAATACATCTTTATATTTTTCATCTAAAAATGCTTTAAAAAAAAATCCATAGATGATACTTCAGGCAGGTAAGAAATCCTTAACTGGAATCAACCTCCAAACTTTTATTTCTTAAGAAAGTAACCTCAGTCATCGAAATGCAAAGATTGAAAAAGAGCTCGCAAGATCTGGTAGAAGATATGAATGGCTGTACTGGATCAGACCCCAGACATTCAGCCAATCTACAATCCTGTCTCCAACAGTGGCCAAGGCTGGAGGACTTGGGAAGAAGGTAACAGTAGGAGCAGCATACAAGGCCTTCTCTCATCCAAGTGCTGTCCCATGTCACCAGCTGTATCTCAGGGCTTTCTGGGTGAGATGTGTTCGTGTGTCCAGCAACACTAAAAATTTTTCGTCTGTGAGCTTGTCCTGTCTCCCCTTTGAACTCACGCAAACTTTTTAACATCTTGCAAATAAGAAAGCGATTTTCATTTGTAATTTCAACCAGCATCATCGCCAAAGACCAGATTTTCAGAATTACATAAAGGATTCAACCAAAATTACAGTGAACCCAGCAAAGTTCACTTTGAGACTGATAATTTTAAAAATCCCGCTTGAACATAGTATCCTCTAGCATTATTTACTCTTCCAAGTTATTTTCTAGGAGGAGTTTTATCCAATGCAGAACAACTTGTTCATGATTTTTCAATAGTAAATTTAATATTGTAAGGTTCTTACACCTGGGCAGACCTGTAAATTCTGACAAGTTCCCTTTTTTGCTAGACTATTATCATTTATACCTCAGGGTTACTGGCATTTGAGCAGTGACAAAATGAAAGAGGATACATTCCAAAAGCTAAGCCAAATTGTAAATTAGAACAATTCTAAATCTAGAAGTGGTAAATGCCTGGACTGCATTTGTTATCCAGTTATCAGAGTACTGAAAAAATTGCATAAATACAACTGACAGTCACCGAGTTAGCACATTTTCAGAACGTACTCCATAGAGCTCATTTAAGATGAATGCAAATTCAGAAAGCCATGCCCTCACAGTCTAATACTTCTGCAAGAAGTTGGATGGAGAAGTTTGTTCTAATCCTCTAATTCTGCTTTGACACTGAAGCCTTTCACATTTATCACCTCCCCCACATCCAGTTCCTGTTGTACAACTAACAGTTTATAAAGCAAACCCAGTTTTTCCCCTAAGAAAACTGAACTTAACACAGAAATTAAAACAAACAAAAAGAACCCTGCACACATCATCTGGTCTTCTATAAAACCTACCATATTGTTGGAAAACTAAAAATTCCAGACCTGAGAATTTAGATTTATTATTTATAAAATTTTTTTCTATTTAACAAGCAGTCTGTCTGCTCTAGTTATAACAAAACTAAAAGCTGTCCTGCACTAAGAAGGAATAAGTTTTCTACAGTTTAAATGCGAGACAAACCACAAACAATGACAAAGGAAGGCCTCTAATAAGAAGTTCCTGTCTTTTTATGAAGAGATAAAAGAATACTTTTCCACACACATAGTTTTAAGATTTGCCCTAACTCCACCTTAGGAGTTGCTGCCTTAAAGAAAAAAAATTCTTAAATAACAATGCTAGTAACAGGAGGCAGCCAAAATTAACACCCTTATCTTGGGAATAATATTAAGTCTATCTCACATGAAAACAACTGTGGCTATGTCAATTCTTCTGCTTTTCAGATGAATTCTGAAAACAACACTGCTTTATGAAAGGAAGTCAATTGAATACATCAGTTGCAAGTCTTCACCCTTCTGTAAAATTACGCAACTACTAATTTTTGGACATCTGTCCTGGTAAGCAATTTCTAAAAACAACCATTAATGAAACAAAAACCAAAGACACTCCTGGTCACTAAGGAGGATTATTGGCTTACAAAAAATTTACCATTCATCACAGTATCAAGAACTACACTTGACTGAAGTTGGAAGGATCCATAATAAAACTCTGATGCTTTTATGAAGTAATGAAAAAAGTACACACAGCATTGCAGATATTTCTTAATGGAGAAATTTAAGTATATAGCAGAACGTGGCAAAAAACTGAGAATACAGATGCTGAAACAAGTACCAAAATACCTGCCTTTTCACCCTTAACAAAAATAGCTTTTATTAATGAAACAAAATGCAAAAACTCTTTGTCTGCTTGTTTACTTAAGTAACTTAACACTTTTTAATGTGTGAAAGAAACTTTACCACATATACTGCATACTCACAGAATCACAGAATCACAGAATCACAGAATTTTCAGAGTTGGAAGGGACCTCTAGAGATCATCTAGTCCAACTCCCCTGCTAAAGCAGGATTGCCTAGAGCACATTACTCAGGACTGCATCCAGGCGGGTCTTGAAAATCTCCAGAGAAGGGGACTCCACAACCTCCCTGGGCAGCCTGTTCCAGTGCTCTGTCACCCTAACTGTAAAGAAGTTTTTCCGTGTGTTGGAACGGAACTTCCTATGTTCCAACTTATGCCCATTGCCCCTCGTCCTGTCAATGGGAACCACCGAGAAGAGTCTGGCTCCATCCTCCTTCAACCCACCCTTTAGATATTTGTAAGCAGTAATAAGGTCTCCCCTCAGCCTTCTCTTCTCCAGGCTAAAGAGTCCCAGCTCTCTCAGCCTTTCCTCATAAGGGAGATGCTCCAATCCCTCAATCATCTTGGTTGCCCTTCGCTGGACTCTCTCCAGCAGTTCCCTGTCCCTCTTGAACTGGGGAGCCCAGAACTGGACACAGTATTCCAGTTGTGGCCTCACCAGTGCCGAGTAGAGGGGGAGAATGACCTCCCTCGACCTACTGGACACACTCTTCCCTATGCAGCCCAGGATTCCATTGGCCTTTTTGGCGACAAGGGCACATTGCGGGCTCATTGACAATTTGTTATCTACCAGGACTCCCAAATCCTTCTCCTCAGAGCTACTTCCCAGCAGGTCCACCCCTAACCTATACTGGTGCCCAGCATTCTTCCTCCCCAGGTGCAGGACCCTGCACTTGCTTTTGTTGAACCTCATTAGGTTCTTCTCTGCCCAGCTCTCCAGCCTGTCCAGGTCACGCTGGATGGCAGCACGGCCCTCTGGAGAGTCAGCCACCCCTCCCAGTTTGGTATCATCAGCGAACTTGCTGAGGATACACTCTGTCCCCTCATCCAGGTCATTAATGAATATATTAAACAAAATTGGACCGAGTATTGACCCCTGGGGGACACCACTGGTTACAGGCCTCCAACTAGACTTCGTGCCACTGATTACAACCCTCACATTGTGTTTCACATGCTCCTGTGGGAAAGTACAAAAAAAAAAAAATCAGCAGCTATTTCTGTCCAGATAAGATCTGCAAGTTCCTCTGAGCTGCTGGAAGGTGCAACAGGCACAGACAGAGCATGCCAAGCACAGGGTCTGTTCTGGGCAGGCTAACTCCCAAACGGGAAGGACAGGGTGGTGACAGTTCAGGTACTTACCCAAGCTAAGTTCAGACTAGGTACAGCCTAACTGGGTGAGCCTGAAGCCTCTGCTCAGGGTTTCAGAAGAACATCACGCACACAGGTCCAGGTGTTAGTGGCACAGCACTCAGCTGTACCCTAGGCTGACCACCTGCACCTGAACCATTCTGACAAGCAAACCCAACCCAAATGAAGAGCTCCAACAAAACCTAGAGGGATTACCACCTTTCTGAAGGACGGTGAACACTACGCCCACTCAACAGTTGTAAACAGGGGGGATCCTCATCCCTGACAAGGAATTTTTATTACTGAAAAGTTACTGTAGGACATGCTTTTAGTGATACAAACATATAACCGAAATACCATACATTTATAGAGTATAAAAGCAGGCACAAAGCACTTATTTGACCTACAAAAAAAAACCCAAACAAACATGCATTTATGCATGCAATAACTTAAAGAAAATGCAGCAAGCAGAGACACAAAAACCCACTTCCAATGACATAGAATTTGGCAGTTTGACAAGATACTGTTATACCCTTAAGAGCTTGAAAATTGACCATATAGCTGGAAAAAACCCTCCACATTAGAATGTTTGTTTGGCACCTACTTTGCTTCCTAACAGAAGCTAATTCTATCTTCCATAGAGAAGTTAACTACAGAATGGCTCAAATAACACAGCAAGAAGGATAGAAAGAGCAATAAAAGCTTATGACAGTTATTCAGGATTGAGGCACAGATAAAATAAGCAAAAGCAAAACCAAAAAACCGACCCCAAAACAAGAACTTCATTCTATCCATTTCACCAGTTTTGCTTCACTACAAAGATTTACAAAACTACAAAGTCAGAGAGCATAATCCCCATCCAAGGAATAAGCAGCAGCCACAGAATTTAACCCAAGCATCATGTACTTTAGCATTTAATGAGACACCCTCATCAAATTTCACTTTGAGGGTGGTGAGGCACTGGAACAGGTTGCCCAGAGAGGTTGTTGAGTCCCCATCCTTGGAGGTGTTCAAGGCCAGGCTGGACGTGGCCTTGGGCAACCTGGTCTAGTGGAGGTGTCCCTGCCTATGGCAGGGGGGTTGGAACTCGATGATCTTCAAGGTCCTTTCCAACCTAAACCATTCTATGATTCTATGATTCTATGAAATTTGCCCCAATTCAGCAATATTTTACAAAAATCAAAGAACTGCAAGTATACCTCCCTGAATTCTAATATATTTTTTCCTCATGGGCAACCTTTAAACATTCTTACAAAGTATTTGCAATGCAGATACTGCAATGCTGCAGGATGAAAAGTGGAAGTTCAAACTATCTAGAAACACAGTAGGACTAAAATGAAAATCCTACAGCCATGGTATGACCACCAAAACATTGGACAACATAAAAAATTGAAAAGCAAGGATTCCCAGAAAAAGATATTTCACTATCTTTTGTTAAAGTGTTACTAATAATCAGAGCAACCTTAAGGAAAAAAAGACAAAGAAAAAAAGTGTGGCATGTCAACCAAGTCTTGTTTCTATGGCTAACTCTATTCTTGGGACAGGCAAGATATCTTTATACTGCACCAACAGAGCTGCAAGCTCCACTGAGCACAGGCTACAAAACTCAGCTCCCAATTACAGCTGTAAAAATCTATAGCCAGAGAGATCATGACACAGCCTCTGCTGCTGTAGCCACTCTGGTAACAGTACATGACCTTTGCATAAACAGAAACCACACCAGTGACAATAGGTGAGATATAGCACAAGCAGCCACCTAAAACAAGACTAGGCATACTTAAATAACTACCTCTTGCTAACATCCACTCAATGCTGAAAGGAAGGTGGAAACGCGGTTATGAAAACTAATATTAAGCATATGATTCACTTCTACTAACCTTAACAGAAACATTATACACCTAGTTAGGTTTGTCATTGAGACAGATGCTCTCTACAGTCAGTGGAGAGAGGTACCTTCAGAAAGTGAATAATCCCATTGTAAAATACCTCTTTAAGATAAATAGAACTAATTGCTTTCTGGAAATACAGCTCTGTCTCAAGTATAGAGGGAGCATAAATACCAAAGTTATAGAAGTCTAACAATGTAGGACTCATATCCCCCTAATAAGAGAAACTCTACACTTTAAAGCAGTAGATGAAGTAGAGAAAAACTTAAATCCTTAATCAAGAATGGCATCCAAATTTCACAGAATGAAAACTCCACATAGTTGCTGTGTCTTGGGTAATCCCTTTGGTCGTGTTTGTACTTGAATGAAAATAGCATCTTAAGGGTTGGGCTGACTTGGTATACCTGCAACCGATAAATCCATTAATACTGTGCTAACATAACCAGTATCTTACAACCCTAGTGTTTTGTACACTTCGTGAGTGCCTACCAAGAAGTGAACCCATTGCCAACACAGACAAAAGCAGGAAACACAGGACCTCAGCTTTAAGTGTTCTGGTTTCTCTCCCAGTAGCCTAGAGGATTTGCTGGGATGGTAACACCCAAGCATGAATAACAGCTTGAGTCATCTTCACAATAAATAGGAGTGGCAGGGAAGATTTTCAAAGTGATGGTGCAGACAGTGAAAACTATCATTCGGTATTCTTCCTGGTTTTTCAATTTGCCTTCAGCTGTTAAGGCAGATAAAAGTTTCAAGCCTTAAAAAGCACAGCACCATTTCCATAAAGGGAAACTCTTCAGGAGTACTCAAAAGGCATGGGAGAAACTTTCACATATTTTATTTATGCATTTATTAAAAAGAGTGTGTGTGTGTATATACACGCTCAAACTAAAAAAGCGTATCAACATATATATTTATATTTATATGATACTATATGGTATATTCACAAATACCCAAAAAGCATCCATCTTACAGGATTCTAAGAATGCACCTTGTATCATAAAGGTAAAATCATAGAAGGCTTTCCAGCCACAGCTGTGACAACGGAAGTGTCAGAGCTAATTCGTGCTAGAAAAAACAAAAAGCACATGCAGCAGAACCAGTATGATCCTTTAGCACTATCACGCCAAGCAGCAGTGGTGGCAGTGACCTCCGTCTCATCACACACGCTTCTGGAACACACTCATGATGCAAGCAGAAATATATTTAGTATGTACAGACAGAAAACCTCAAATCAATTCTCAGTTCCTTATTTAAGGTTAAAGCTGCACCCTCTTAACGTAACTTTTTGGAAAGGAGCATGGCAAGCACGTGAAATGGCATAGTTTGGTGAGCCTTAGCACGCTTCTTCCCCTGTAAGAAAAACCCTAGAAAATTCCATATTGGAAGTCATTGTCCATAGCAACCTCCACACTGAGACAGGATACCAGGTGCCTAAAAATCCAGAAGATCATAGGAGATAGGGGATGTCTGCAAGAGCAGTCTGATGTCTGCAATTCCTGAGGTGCCTGTCTTTACACCGGTGAAGTTCCCCAGGTGGTTCACATCCTGCCAGTGAGCATGCTTGCAAATGTTGTCATTCTCGATAAGCCGAGCATTTTTTTGTGCCTTAGGCTGTCCCTCATTTACAAATTAGGTATTCCTATATCTAAGGAAAGTCAAAATTTAGTAGGCATGAAAGGAGTATGTCTGACATGCACTACTATAACGAGCTGCTGTGCAGAAACACGTACAACTCCTGGAGCCAAGAAGAGAGACAGTAAAGGAACGCGTGACTCATTTGCCAGTGCTGAAGTCACTCATATGGTTGAACCCATGATTACGCCTGCAGTTGGTAACACAACGAGCCATGGCCTGTCCTAAGGCCTTGAGGGCAAGTGGCAAAGCACAGCTTGCACCCACACAGCTAAACTTTCTCCACCTCTAATCCATACCAGCAGTTGAAAATAGTCCCTGAGCTGCATCATGCCCCAAATCTTGTCTAGGCATTGTCCAGGAGTGCTGACAAATGCCAAAACACGCCAGGGAACACATTACTAATGAAATACCACCAATGACTCTGGGGCAATACTCAAGACCAAACTATTGTCCCTTTGAGGCCAGTAGTACAGAGGCAGCCCCAATACCTGGCCCTTGCTGCCTGGCCTTACTTGGCTGCTGATCAACAAGGTTTTAGAGTCACTCTTCTAATACAGCAGTAAATGATTTATCCAGTAACCTATTGCATAAAATGTTGACAGTATGACCATTCCTACTTCTTCCAGTTTAAAAAGAAAGACTTAAGACACTGAAATCAAAGACAGGATTTCAAACTGTATGTAGACACCTACCTCCAGAAGAGGTGTAGGACTTCAGACATAAACCTAATGGAAAACACTACTGAGAAGGACACGTACCACAAGAAAATACACTAACTCCCATTCCTAGATGCTCAATTCCTCCTTACAAGGAACACAGAAACCTAATTTGAAATTATATGCTGCACCCAAGGAAACAGGCACTAAGTACTGAGGTACAGTGAGCTCCACGATAACTGTGTCCTTGTACAATCAAAGACTAGGAGGCTGCATAGTTAAGCTTGTACTATACCAAAGTACTAAGGCTCACTTGTAACTTCTTACAGCTTTACCCTGACCTGGATTTGTCTAACCATTTTTCAGCAAATCTTAAACATACCTATTTAATATTTTTCTCCTTACTTCACGATCAAAGTAGGTCTGCTGTTACTCCAGCTCAGTGAGTTTTTCATACTAATGCAGTAAAATATATTCTTTGGAAATACACGGTTCTCCTCAGGAAGGCATTTCTGCCACAATGAGCTACATAATTTAAAACCAACAGAAGTCTTCGGTGTGGGATGAGGTATCCAACTATATAGTTAGTTGAGAAATACTTATTGCAAATATTGAGTTATGATAAATCAATAATACATGATAAGACAGTACTGTAGATTTCATTGCAAATGTTTAATTGACAATAGAAATTACAGAGAAGGCGGCGCTGATAAAGGAGAAGCATTATGTAGCACAGTTTAGGCAATGCTACATGGAAGAAGTTATAAATAAAGCAAAGCATGCTTGCTACTTCTGATCTTATTCTAACCATTACGAGAAGTAACCTTGTAGAGCCATCTCTATCTTGCATCAGGCATTAAAACTCCAAACCACATTATAACTCTAAATCGCAACACGTATCAATACTGGTGTTCCTTCTTCATTTGAAAAATACAAATACCAATTCGGATACGCAAGTGTTAAAGAGCAACGCAGCCAAAGAAGGCTACAGTGTCAACAGCTGTAGTGCAATGCACTACTTTGGTTCAACATCTGTTTGTCCCTCACACAAACAAACACCAAGAAACCAGTTGAAGCTAGCAGACCAAATCAAACTGCACACAAACTCCCTTTAGCCTGCCACAGCCCACCTTCCCATTCTGTTCTGGGCTGTTGTAGAAGGTGATGTAGCTGCCTCTCATCCCTGTTAACAGCAAAAGCTACCAGCTAACCTTTTAAAACTGCAGTCCTATGAGGAATACCCCTTGGACTCCTAGTGCTCCTGCGGATGAGTTAACAAGTTAACAAGAGAACATTTTGCCATCTGCAGAGCTAACCAGGAAAGCATGGTCATGCTTCTTTCTCTAGCTTGCCTTACTGGACTGGCATGAATTATCTTATCCTTGGACAAGGTTGCAGTTGGTCTGCAACTCCAGTGCAGAAGAACAAGACCCTTTCGCTACCCCAGTACTGGGCAGCTGAAGCTTGATAGAGCAAAAGCGCTTCACACATCTCATCTCTGGCTCACCAAAGGCTGGCTTGCAGAAAAAGTATTTTGCAGCATTGCCCAAACTATTTTAAGTATGCCAAATGTGATTATTTAGAACATGTGTATGCTCCGCACTCTTCACCTACTGTACACGTGAACAGGCATTTGCAGGAAGCACATTCTCTAAGCAGCAGTACGAAAGAAATCTAATACCAGCCTGTTCCTCCCTGTTCACAGCTTACGAGCAGAGTGCAAGCTGAGAGGCAGGGAAATACAACTGGATTGCTTTGCAGATACAGATAACAAAGACAGATACTCCATAGGTGTTTATTTTCTTCAATGACACAGAAAAAAAAAAAAAATCACACAACAAACCCAAACCATGTTGTTCCCATTAACAAATGCATTTTAGGTATTATAGGTATTTCACTCTTAAAAATTGATCATGAAATTTTATAGACTTTGTATTTGAGTTACTTGCACTGCAAATGCGCTCTTCCGTGCTTCTTCCGAACACTGTATCAAGCAGTGGCACAGCAGCTGACAAGGCTTTCACTAAGGAAAATTCAGAGATTCTGGAATTTGTTCACACAACCTTAGTCTGAGATATTCAAAACAATTACTTCTTTGACTGGCCACAAGAGAGATTACTTTGACAGAACTATGAAAAAGGCTGAGCATGAACTCCCAGCCTGGCAGGTAACAAGCTGTACCCATTCCATGGGAAACAGATTTTAACTGTGCTAGATAAATTATGTTTATATATATATGATAAAAATGAATCAAAGGCTATAGGCACCCTTTTTTTGGTTTTGAGTCTACAGTAATTTCAGTTCCCTTTAAAGTTACGAAATTAAAATTGTGCCCAAAATACAGCAGTGAGATGAAGCACAATGTTCTACAGTGAAGAAAGAATACTGTACGGTATATTTCTGGTTTGCCAATAAAAATTATGCAGCATTATTAACATATTCTAAACTGAGCTCCAAACAATCTACACCTGGAAGCATCATAACCTCACTGGTAAATAATATTTGAGTGGATAAAAGGGGCTTCTTCCTTCAGGGTTCAATAAAGATTTAAGGAAAAGGAAGTATTTTCCACATGATTCAGTCAGTATGCACACTTGCCCCTTTTCAAAATTAATAATTATTGCGAAGAAACCAACTTTTTTTCCACCCTTTATTTTGTCTAGCAATGCTTTTTATGTTAAAAGAAAGGATGACCTAGAAAAGTTTCATCTCTTTCCGAAAGTACAGATGACTAAATCAGCTAGCTATGCAAAAGCAATAAACATATTCACAATGACCAGCAAAGGAGTGATATATTATCTTCGAATACCAGTAAGAAACAGAATCCTTCACATTCATTCGATACAGCTTCCAAAGTCAGATAAAGGTCAGATGCACTTAAGATTTTTTCTTCAGAGAAATTATGCAAGGCGTTTTCCCTCACAAAAGCTTTGTGACAAGTAAAAAAAACTACCATAAATTCAAGCTATTCGGTATTCAATTGCTCAATCTCTTTAAATCTCATATTGAAGTCCTGCTTCCTAAAGCAGTCAGGAGAATGAGGAAAGACTGGTTAAGTACAGAGCTGACTTTCCAAAGAGCAGAGAAGCCTTGTACTGAAATGTATTACCTGTGGGGGAAGGTAAGAACTGAAAAAAAAAATACACAGCAAATAATTGGGGGAATCAGAGTTGCATTGTGCAAATATTTGTAAATAAGTATTTTGCAAATGTTTCTATTCTTATTTACCAAGCTAGATTTTTATTTTGCATAAACTTTACTCATTCCATGCTTTTCTTCATTTTAACACTTTAAAAAAAAACAACCCACATATTAGGAAACTTGAACCTTCTAGAGATTCCATCTTTTCTGGATTAACAGGTCATTTGTTTAAAATTAACCCAAAGCAATCACTTATGGTGAGATATTCTTTATGACTAAGCACAAGTCATGTGGCTTTTCTCTCCTCCTGTGTTTGGAGGTAGGAGATATTTACTGGTATGAACTACATTTCTCTAATTGCCTATCTCTTCTTGAGGGAATAACTAATTAAGCAGACACTTTGTAAGACTTGTACACCATTACATGCTGACAATATCCAGGTAGTGAGACAATATCCAGGCGAGGAACTGCAGAAGAATATGGTGAACCACACCTTTGGTCACTAGTTGAACCTTTCTGGGACACCTGACCTCAACAGCCTTCCAAGTCAGCCATGGAAGCATTTTCTCCTGTTGCTAATAAGTTAGACTTTTTAGATCAAACCAGCCAATATTTAGATGTGAGGTAAGGGTGGATTTTCTGCACTAGGGGACTCATGGCTTTACGTTTCTATGCACAGCCTGACAATGTATGGGCCTTACAATGCGGTGACCCAGAGATTCAGCAAGGCATTTTAGCACAGGTAATGCCCCATCCCTGGAAACATTCAAGGTCAGGTTGGCAGGGGCTCTGAGCAACCTGATCTAGTTGAAGATGTCTTATTGCAGGGGGATTGGACTAGATGACCTCTCAAGATCCCTTCCAACCCAAATCATTCTTCATCTCCTGAGCCACCACTGTGCAGTCTGCTGCTTACAACTCGCAGCCTTTCCCTTATGGGCAGCTGGAGGAGGCAATGGAGGCCAACACAGAATCTCAGGGTGTCTGTACACAGGCTCCAACTGCCCATAGCTGGCTGCCACGGCTTCCCTCAGCTTTTGAGGGAACCCTGCTGTGCCCTCTAGTGACAAACCTCTGGAGACCACAGGCTGTCCTGCACTTGGGGAGATCCAGGTGAGTGAGACATGACACAGGACCGTGAAGCAGAAGGGCCCTTGGATATGTGTACTGCACATTTCTTTTTATCCCCTCCACTGTGCTCCACTCCACCTGTCTTACTGACAGTAGAGGACCACTGTACCTCCCTTCCAACTGAAATAATCCATTCTATGAACACTCAAATCAGCTATGTAAGCCACCCCAAAACAGTACTGAACATAAACCTCTGGCAACTCAAGAAGATGGATTCAATATGTTTAAATACATTCAAACAGAGCACTCAGAAAATTTGAAATAATCCTGCACTTGCTGTTGACATAGTAATTTTTTTTTTTTTCACAAAAGCCTGCAACTACACCTATAATTTTTGAAAACGCAATGCTTTGCATTTTCCAGTCTGAAAGCTCAAGTCCAAATCCGTTTATCTGCATGCAGCGCTTGAATTACTGGGTAGAAACTGATAGATATGGCTTATAGCTGATCAGTAAGCTGACTTCAAACTGGTTTGCTGAAGGTAGCAGGAGCCACTTTTTGCTTGTAGAGAGTCAAACTTGGGCATCTGTACCTCTGCCTTTTGTCCTCCGACTGTTACAATTCTCAAATAAGCACTTTTTATATGCCTGCAAGCTTCTTAAAATACTGCCTGCCTCCTGAAACACTGCCTTATTTTCCCTGTTTCTTTAGGCTCTGGTAAAAGGTGCTCAGCCTCAAGTGCTTTCAGGCAGTCTTATTCAAAGAACAGCAAAACCATGAAGAAATTTCTACAGCGATGGAAAGGCCATGTGCATTTCCCAAGACATCAAACAAACATGCAAAAGCATTATAGAGGGAAAAATTTACACTTTGGTACAGCAGCTATAGCACTGCACCAGAAATCCTGGGGCACATACAGTGCCATGGTGATCAGCGTGGAGCTGGATACAGAAGTCTTGGCTCCCCCAATACAAAGGTCACCTTCATAACAGGGCATATTCAGGGCCTGACATGTCCCCATTGAGTGTGTTGGCAAAGGAAATCAAGTGGCAAGGGCTGGTTGGCACAAGGCGGTCCATCAGATTCAGTCTGAAGCACAGCAATTGCTTCCATACACCGCTGAGGCCAGTGTGCTTCTCCTGAGCTAGAAACCTGAACACAGATGGGGCTCTTGCTGCTCAGGCACAACAGTGTTCCCCAAATCCAGGAGTACAACACCACACCCTGGTAAAGGATCACCTACTCTAGAAAATCACTGATTTTTCACTCTGAAGTCATACACAAACCAAGTGCAGATGACCCTAAAAAGAAAACTTGCTTCATGATTAAACTATCCCATTAGCTATGATATACTGTGTTTTTTAAACTTCCCAGAACTATACGATATGGGACAGGTTCTTAAACAGTCGCTTTATGTCTCTCTGGTCAAAATTAGCAGTCTTTATAGTCTCCTGTTCTGTGGCATCAATAGCATATTTTTGGTTTATACGTAACATACAATATAAAGAAACAGTGTTTGATTTACTGAGATCCAGCCTAAAAAAAAACCAACCCAACCTCCCACCATTTTATTTTAATGGCATCCAAAAATACTAAAGTGACTGAAACACAAAGGACAATGAGAATCAATATTTTAAGTACTATTAAACATCAGATGCACAGAACCAAGGCCCTATTGCCAAGCGGGAATAGTAACTGGATAAAAATTAACTTACAAATAAAAGCACAGAATTTATTGCTTTGTCTTTGGCACCAAAATACTGTTTAAGGGTATTACCCTTAAGATTCATGCCAGACTAGTAAGATGATGTTGGCTCACAACCACATAAATCAGCAGAGCTATGTAGACTTCTTCCTCTGATACACTCCTTTTTTTTCAAAACCTGAAGACATGCCAAAACTAATCTTGTTTTGCTCTTCTAATTTATTTTGCTAGAAATAAATCTCAGCAAGACCACAACTTATTTTAGAGAGTTGGGTGTGATTTCCTTTTTCTAGATATGCGCATTACACAAGGACAAATACTACTTTAAAGCATTACTTACAGATTGCCAAGCAAGAGACTCCATAATTCGATGTTCACAGCGTTCTAGATGCTTTATCATTTCCCTTGTTAGGCTTGGCTCCGCTTTGATAAAGCTTTCAATCACCTTGTAGAAGTCAAAAGCTTGTAAATCAAATACACTGAGAATCCATGGGAAAGACAAGTCTGTTTCAGCACTGGTACCATCACTTTGTGAAGCATTTCCTACAGGGAAAATGGAGTAAAATTATCGAGAGTACTACATTCTTTCACTTCTGATGTTTTTTTTTCCTTTTTGTATTTATTGAATCATTGCTAGTTCAGAAATTTCAGTGAGCACTTCTTTTTTTGCTATTTACTATATTTTATGTATTAGAACAAATAGCAATAATTATCAGTAAATAACAATGCTATTTAGGACTTTAAATTCAACTTACTGCCATATGTAGCCATGACAACCTCAACAGCACAGGCCAGAAGAGACGTGTGGAAGATGTTATCATTCAGAAGTTTGCTAAGGAGAAAGAAAGTTATTAATACTTGTCCGAACACTAAAACAGCAGACTTCAATAACAAGTTAGGGGCACATACCTGAAATTCTGCACTGAGAGGCGTTCTTCCTCCTGAAATATATAAATCAAACCAAACTTGTGAATATTCTCAGTATTTGTAAATGCAATGCCAGTACTAAGCTACTAGTACTAAACTTACCGACTTGAGCATAGACTCCATCACTCTGTAGTACAGACGTACTCCAAGTTTGTATCTCTGTTAACAAAGAGAAATTAAAGAATATTACAAGAAGTTTTAAAAGACTACAACAGGCAGAATTGTGTGTTTTAACAATTCAGAACATTTCAATTTTTTAGAAGAGCCACTATGAAGAAGTCATTGTCCCCAGTTCCATTTCCCAATAGCACCAGAGAAGCCCAAAGGCTACTAAGGTTTGTGGCTACCCCAACCACATGAAGGCTTAATCAAGTGTTTATGTCAATTGACAGCTAACTGGCTAAAAAGCAGGGCTGACAGACAGGAGACTGTCAAGTACAAACTTGGTTGGATTTGTTTTCCAGAATCCTTGTTGAAAGCACAGCTGGCCTACTAGGAAGTGAGTCACCTTTTACAGTTTTAGGCTCACTTACCTTAATGAATGCAAATATACGTTTCTCCAAATGTATTTTGCCCAGCAATTTTCCCATTCTTCATTAAAGTATTTCCAACATATCTCCACCCAGTTCCTATTGCTCTAGAAAAAAAATACCTGTCCATTCTTCAAGTTGAAAAGAATATTGCTACGTTTTACCATTATTGATCTGCACTGAAGGAGGACAGTCAGTAAGTCAGGTCTCACATTAGCTACTACCAACAGAGTTCAAATGAGTAATATTCAACCAAAATGCTAGTTACCTGTGCGCCAATTTCAGCACATCCCTGTCCAACTGCTTCAGCAAATTTCTTTTTGAAGATGTGGTCAAGACTTTCCACTCTTCTTAGGATACTATCCTTAGGGTTCACTGTGCAATTCTAATAAAGTTCAGGAAGGAGGGCAGGGGAAGGAAAGGCAAAGAAAGGACATTTTACTTCAAAAACATTTTAATGATTTAATCACATTAGTCCTGCTTCACTTTGTAACATCCCTCAATCAGCTCATCAGCATAAATAAAGGTGGAGTATTAAAAAAAAAAAGATAGAACCATTGAATATGTTCAAAAGTTTCCAGTAACTACAACTTCAAGTCTCACATGCAACTAGCTGCAACTAACCCAACGAATACACGAGTAGTACCATCAATGTTAATGCCTTTAAAGTTAGAAATATGTTTAAATTGCTGAATATGGACATGAGATCCTCTGAGTATACCCTCCTCCTCTTCTTTGTCTTCCTTTTATATCCCCTTCTTTTTCCATCTGATACGTAAATAAATCTTAATCTTTAGTGCAGTAACAAAAAGATTTAAGAACTTATAAGGTTGCAGTACACATCAGTTATATAGAAGTGCTAAGATGATTACATTTAAACCTTCCCAATTAAAATGTACTTCTTCAATAAATGGTTGTTAACAAAGGAGTTTCCCAAAACACACATCATATCTATAGGTGTATATCTTATTTGAGTGAGAATTCCAAGAATCTTTCACAAATCTTTCTTCTAGTGACTTACGTTGAAATATACGATGAGAGTATCTGACGGTTTATCAGTTGCCGAGTTCAAAATCATAATTAATTGCTGAATGTTATTCATTGCAGCTCTGGAAAAAGACAATAAAATGAATAATAAACATTAAGATTGGTTTGACAGCTTCCAGAAACTGAAGAGCAATGCTACAAACAAACAAAAAAAAAACCCTATGATGTTAGTTCTCACCCCAGTTATGAAATAACCTGCTGGGGAAAGCTGCTGTACTCTATCAACCACCGTGAATTCTAATAATTTAATTTATCTAATCTAATTATTAGAACAATTAAAATACTTAAGTAAATAACCAAAAGAACATAAATTAAGTAACAAACACTAACAAGCGCTTTTAAAAGCAGTAAAATGGTGGAACTGCAATCCTTGTATGTGAAAATATTCAGTTAAATCAAGCAACTCCCTAACAAAAAAACTCTTTGGCTTTTGTACAAAAATAAAGACTGGTGAATGAAGACAGCTTTTATGTTCACAAGTGTAGTAAGAAAGATGTTTTAAAATATGGCAGTCACAAGAAAATACAGCCTTTTTAAAACAGATGCTTTGAAAAACCCACATTTTTTAGAGGCAGAGCTGTTCCTATTGGCAACAGGATGACAATACAGAGTCTTCTCCCTCCCTGGATCGGAACCCAAGAGTCACATTAAAACTTAAATTCTTACTTTAACTCCAATTTCTTCTATTTCCAATAGAAAGGCTACAATTTCTGTAATCCTTATTCTACCTGTAGCTAGGTTAGAAGGATCTTAAATATAAAGTCTTCTTAACTTTTAAAATATTATAGACAGGGAAAAGGATGTGGACAATAAAGAAATTTTTCGGTGTTCTTTATTGTCTAGATGATTAAGATTTTATTAACTTGGATTTACCAAAGTATTGAAGTATGCCTCCATATACAGTCTTACTGGCATTATTTTACAGGTACAGAGTGAAAAAACCCCAAAAAACCCACAAAAAACACTGACATCAAAACTATTTGCATCTCTACTTACTGCCTAGAATTTTCGTGCTAAAACCAGATTCAAACCCACAAGTAATATCCATCAATTCATATCCAAGGTCGTAACATAGTGAACTACTAAAGCTAACCCAAGTAACAGCAGTATTTCAGAAAGCTGTAATAATTTAAAGAATTACAAATACTTTTAAGACAAGTGCATAGGTTCCTGTTGTTAACCCCACAAAGTTAAATGCCTTGTTAGGGTGAGTGTGTATCTCTCTGAAGAAAGCATTTTTCAGTTTCTCTTCTAGAACAGAAATCCTGATGACAAACATTTTTCACGACTTTCAGAAAGATCGTTATTTTAAGATAAGTTGGGTATTATGCAATAGCATTAAGTTCCTATTCGTTTAGAAAGGTTAGTGTATTAATTTCTCTCCTACCATCTAAGAAAGAGTTTGATTCTTCCAGTGGTGGTGTTACTTTCTGAATTTGTCATTGTGGTTTTTGGTGGGGTTTTGTTTGTTTTAAATCTCTGTGCTATTTAACCTCAATATGGCTCATATCACTCAGAAAATAAGTGGAGAAAGAAGAAAAATATGTTCAATCATTACAACTGTAGTAGTGCAAAGATGCATTTTTCTTTAATCTACTTTTTAGAAGGTTTTGGTAAAATCACTTCTGCCAAACCTCTACTAGTGATAAGGAAAAGCATAAGGACAGTGGAAAAAAATAAAATAAAAACACACAACCTGTTCTTGTTATGCTCTGAACTAGTACTTACACCCATTTTATCTACTGCTTTCTGTATAAACGACCAGATACAACTCCACTGATGAAAATTATTAGATTCTCACCAGTTTCAGGGAGCTTCAGAGCAGATCCTAAGTGTCTAAGTCCAGAAAGAAAACATTATAAGAGGATTAAAAGTAATAAGTACCAGGCTTTCAACATAACCCGTAAGGGGTTCTACTTAATTCAGGAGAGTTAATGATACACTTCCCACTCTATGCTGGTGATCAGAGATTTACTGCCATCTAGTGACAGTTCTGTGGCTTTATGAAAAACAGTGACTACAGCCCAAATCACTGCTGGTGAATAAACCTTCACTTGAACTGTCCTAAATGGCATCAGTTCTAGAAAACTCAGAGAAAAGCCCAAGTGTGGATGGAGAGAACGTAAATATCTCACTAGAGCTCCTCTCAAGATCAAAGTTGGCTTAGTAAATTTCAAATTTTTAGCAATGCAGAAGCTTGGTACTCATGGACTTTCTTAATAAGCCTTCCATGTCAAGAACTTTAATGAAACACCTTTCACAGTGTTAGAGGGCTTTAATCCTAGTATAATCGAAAAGTGTCAACAGCTGTCTATATTTGTCAAAAATGGGATTTGTTGTCAACTACCTCCTTTTTAAATACACTGCATGTTTTAAGATGGTCTGGTTCCAGACACCACACATTCAGTCTGGGAACCAAAAAGCAAACTGATGCCTGTATGGCTAAAAAAGCATCACTAGCAGTTAAATATTTGAAGCATAAGACTAAAAAGGGACCACTGAGGCAATCAAATAAAGTCTTCTGCAGTCACAGGTGATTGAAAGTTCTTTCATATACTGATCAATATCTGTCTCAGATGCATGTCTCCTTTTATAATTTTTAGGAAGAAACTTTCAGAATCTTACTGCTCTGTTGGCTAGAAAACAATTGGTTTCTGCAGATGGTATTTAGTAGATTTATAGTGGATGCACAAGCCCAGAGTCTAATCCATTCTTCCACATGCATATAAAGACTGTAGAAGTATTTTTATTAAAAACAAAAATAATTTTACCCATTTGAGAAAACTGAAGTAATAATTAAAGGTACAGTATTTTAACTTCCCTCATCTCTACAGCATGTTAAAATGAGAAGCATTTATACAGCAAGCATGGAACAAGAACTTCAATGTCTGATTTTATTAAACCTGACACCTTAAGAATGCCTGCCTGTGCGGACACTTCTCTGTCCACATGGCATTGGAGTGACACAGCTGGTTGGTTCTTGAGTGTCGAGGAATTTTTAAGTACCATCAGGCAAAATGATACCAATTTTGACAAAAAGCTATGTTTCACAAGGGAAAAATGGTACATACAGATCTCCTTTCCTTTGGTTAACTGAATTCAATTTTGCAGTTTTTCTGCATTTGATTGTGGACCAAGTAATCTCCAATTAATACCACATTTCTACCATATCTCTCCATTTTCCCGATAGACCAAAACATGTTGGCACTCTGAAATGTTAATCTTCGCAATACAGGAAAAAAAAATACTAAGAAGAAAAAGATCATAGGAGAAGAAATGTGTGTGCATATACAATTTGTTATCAGGAAAGGAAGCCAGAAGATACAGAGCCATAGTAAAGGTGAGAAAGAAAGATAGACGTATGCCATGAAAGTATAAAGTTGCATTCTCACAAGAACAAATACAGTAATCTATTTTACAGACATCTTGCACTTCTTAGACAATTCAGTAAAAAGCTTTCTCTGTTTTCCAACAATTTCACCAGGAACTGAGGGCACTCGGCACCTCTCAGTACATGCTTACTGCTCATTAGTCACCAGAACTAGTCTGTTTTATGTGGAGGAAAAAAAACCAAACAAACAAAACAAACAAGAAACCAACAGTTGCTTTAAAAGTAAAACAATTACTCTGAAGATGAATATTTCCAGTTAGGATATTAAAAAAAAAGAACACAGCTTAAAAGAAAAACTCATACCTAACAGGAGTCTGTGGAAGTATAGGATTAAGTTCCTCATCTGGATTGTTTTTTAGTGGTGTCCTCTCCAACTGTGAGCTACAGAAATGGAAAACAAACTTATGAAGAACTATCATAATTCAAAAAAGAATGTCTTCTATAAAGACTTATTAATCTGAAGAGAAAACGGTGGAACAGATTTTTAGAAGATCTAGATGTCCAACCACTCCATTCTTTAGAACAATGTAATTTAAATTACCAAGTAGATCTGCTTGGAGGTCATCTAGTCCAACACCCCCCACAAAAGTTCCCTTCCAACTTTTTTTTCCCTAGAATTCTATTTATAAACAGCTTAATTTATATACACAGCTGGTATTAGCTCCCTTTTAATCCAATTTTAAATGAATGTATTTTTCTAGCATAGGAAAAGTTACAGATTCACACTGTGAGCTCACATCAAGTTGTGGAAATGTTGAATTGTCAGGAACCAATGGAATTAAAGCATATGACTAAAAAAAAAATCAAATAGAATCATAGAACAGTTTAGGCTGGAA